>CANYCX011266840.1:0-10245 GCA_948193385.1 Breynia disticha f. nivosa
ATTTTTAAATTATCTTAAGTAATCAATTAATTTTTATATTAATTACAAAAATTAATATTTTTAAAAAGTCTTAAAAATTTGTGTGTGATCTATTGACTACCCAATTAATATATTTATATAGATATAATTGTATAAGATAAAATTTGAATTTTAGCTTAATAGATATAGTATTTATTATGCGTTGGGTTTATCAAATTTTTGTGTAATTAAAAAAAACACATTTTTTTAATTGTTGTAGTACAATTTCATTTGGTTTAAAATAAATTCACCAAATATTTTTTAACTTTTCAAATATATTTTGGTACTAAAAAAAATTTGCGCGAGCGCGGTGAATCGACTAGTTAATAATAAGAGTAAATGAATAAAAATAGTTTCACTTTTGTTTTTTTTATTAAAATTAGTTTGAAGTTTAAAAAGTAAATTCAAATGTTACGACCTTTGCATTTTGGTATAAAAATAGTTCGTTGTTAGCTTTTCATTAAGTTAAACTGTTAAATGTCACGTATGATTGCTGATATAGAAAAAACTGGTGATGTGTCTTAATTATGTAAACATAAATAAAGAACACATATGTGTCATATTTTTATCTTTTGAGATTTAATATAATAAAATTATGAGTCATGTACTTGCAATAAGATTTTTAATAGTAATAATAATAATAATAATAATAATAATAATAATAATAATAATAATGATGATGATAATAATAAATTTAATAATTTAATTTGTTATAATGTATAATTGTTAATAAGTATGCAAAAAAATGACAAAATACATTTATAAATTTTTTCTGTTACTATTTGAATAAATATGAATATGAAATTCGTTTAGTTGACATATTTTTTTGAATATAAAATATGAAAGATTTAATTACTAAATATTTTATAAAGATTTTAACTTATAAAATTAAATATTTTTTTACTTAATTGATTAAATTAAGTATTGTTTTTATTGTTATCAAATACAATTAAAGTAATAAAGTGCTTAATATTTTAAATAAAATACTTAATTAGTATCATCAAACACCCCTAAGTTATTTTTCAGAATAAAATACCCTAAGTTAGATGTATACATATGCAAATTGTAATTGACATGATTTAATAATAATAATAATTATTATTATAATTATTTTGAGATTATTATTATTATTATTATTATTATTATTATTATTATTATTATTATTTAATGATAAAAAAAATATTTTGCTATTTGTTCACATTATTAAGATACATCACCAATTTTTTCCATGTCAGCAATTATACATGGCATTTAATGGTCTAACTTAACAGAAAACTAACAGCAGACTATTTTTGTACCAAAATGTAAAGGTCATGACATTTTAATTCACTTTTTTAAGTTCAAGTTAGTTTTGATACAAAACACAAAGGTGAGATTATTTTATTCATTTAATCTAATAATAACTAGTACAACTCCTAGCACTTTGCGCGAGCGCATAAATATATCACTACAAGAATCTGCGAATTTAGCGTCCAGAATTTATCGTTCAATAATTTTGGATGCTAAATTTACGTAATTAGCGACCACGTGGTCGCTAAAAATTTAGCGACCACGTGGACGCTAAATGTGTGGACTTCAACTACAGTGACACGGGAAAGTTTGCCGTCAATTTCGTGGTAAATTTAGCGTCCACATGGTCGCTAATTAGAGTCCACGTTGTCGCTAAATTTTGGAGCGAAAATACATTTACGCAGCAAAATTGATCGAAAAATAGCGTCCAAATGTAGCGACCACGTGGTCGCTAATTAGTGACCACGTGGTCTCTAAATTTTAAAAACTGGGCGGCAAAAGTACTCGTCAATTAGCGACCACGTGGTCACTAATTAGTGACCATGTGGTCTCTAAAAAATTCCACTACTATATATATGCAAAATTTAAATTATTATTTTAATATCTAACTTAATATTTTTTATATTTTTAATTAAAAAACTAATTTAAATTATTTTTTTATTTTTAGCCGACATTTAACGACCACGTGGTCGCTAATTAGTGAGCACGTGGTCGCTAATTGACGAGAACTTTTGCCGCCTAGTTTTTCAAATTTAGTGACCACGTGATCTTTAAATTTAGCAACCACGTGGTTGCTAAATTTAGAGACCACGCGGTCGCTAATTAGATGTTTAGCGACCCCGTGGTCACTAATTAGCGTCCATGTGGACGCTAAATGCATTTAGCGACAATGATTTTGGACGCAAAATTTGGTCGCTAAATGCATTTAGGGACCAAGAAAATTCATTTAGCGACACGTGTTTTTTTAGTGTATTTTTTATTTTATGATAATGATTAAAAAGAGTATATTTTTATATACTTTTATGAGCGTAAATATATATAAAAATATATATGTTAATTAACTAAAATAAATTTATAAGAAGAAGATTGAATGAATTATATATATATTGAGACCTTTTTTATAAAAATATTTTTTAGAAATAGTTTTTTTTAAATTTTTATTGAAATATAAATTAATATTTTTAAAATTATGATATTTTATTTTAGAATCAACCTATTTTTTTATTTTGTTGGCTATCATTATTTATGGAAATATGAGTATAGAAAAATTTCTAAATATATATTTAAATATTTATAAATATTTCATTTTAATTTTGTAAAAAATAATATATTTTTTAAAAGTAAAAGTATGACATATAAATTGTAAAAATCCTCATTTTTACCAAGACAACAGTCAAATTTGATTTAAAAAATCAGAGTATTTTTTTGTATTTTGTCCTTTAGAAAGACGAATACGGTATTCCACATCACAATACGACATTCGGCCTGTATTTGTTAGAATAAAAGTTTTATTTTCTTTTATATATTAGTTTCTACTTGAAAATCAACTATTCACTCTTAATCAAAAATTATCTTTTCATTTATTCTTATTTATTTAATACATATTTAACACTTATCAAATGTGATAACTTTTTTGTATTCTTTTATAAAATATCCATATTTAAGTTATATTTCAATAAATTTTAATTATTAAATTTTAATTAATTTGATATTATCAATTATAAATATATCAAAATTTAGTTATTTATATCATAAATTTTATTTAATATATTAAATAATAATATTTATATTCATTAATTATTAAAAATTAAGTATTATAAAAAATGAAAAATATTATTGAAACTTAAATATTTTACCAATGAAAATTTTTTTGTTTATAAAAATTAGATTAACAATTTGATATTAAATCTTTTATTACAAGTTTGCCACATAGAATGGAAGGTGTGTTACCACATTAAATTCGGTCTTTTATTAATAACTTGTCACATTGAATTTTTAACTAATTTTAATATTCTTTTTTTTTAATTAACTAATTTTAATATTCTTGTCCTCTTATTAATAATATATACATAAGTACTCAATAATAATTAAGTCCATTCACTGATAAAAAAATCACAAGTCTATTCATACACTATTGTTTTATTTCATATATATTAACAAAGTAAAGTGTTCTCATCATATATATTGTGAAAATTTCTATTAATCATACTGTAGACTATCTTGTTATTTTTATTAAATATTGTTATTTATAAAATAAATAATATAAAATAAAATTCTTATTATTTGTATCGTGTGAAAGTGATATATATATTTACCATTACAATATTATGGTTAAATAAATGAAAATTATAATAAGCCAACACACTTACCGCCAAATATAAGAATCTGAATAAAGGCTAACTGGCGTTGTCCTTTTGCTTTGGAAAGAAAAAATTTTATGGTCTGAAATACCATGAATTTTGAACACTCAGATTAATTTTTGTTTGAGTCTGGCAGGATTATAAGAACGATAAAATTCTTCTAATCGAGTTTTAACGCAGCAGCATATCTAAGACTCAAACTCAAAATTACTAATTAAGCCAGAATAATTTTACATCAGTTAATCTATAAGCCATAATTAATTAATGTGCAGTTTCAAGTTTCTTTACTTAATATAATATTGCCGTTTCAAAACAAAAGTAAAGGAAAGAACAGAGAAATCTATGATTCGATTATAAAATTATGAAAAGACTAAGTCACACCATTCTAATGATTTGGAGTAAAATGTTATTTAAGATGTGTAGATGACATGCAAACTGACATCATCTTGCCGCCTTCCTGCTACTTAACTAATTTTTGACTTTCTTTCTACTGTAGACTTTTAGATTATAGTGTGAAACTTTGCCATTTGTATGAATGTTAAGAAGGTTACAATCCAGCCATTCGCTAAATTACTACACTCATCTTCATCAATCATCGTGTTTATATCGAAGTCAAAACATTGACTCTTATATTAGTTGTTAAACTGGAAGAGTATTGGAAAAATATACGAAAAAGTGGTTGCCACTACAGAGGACAGGTTTAAATTTAATTCGGAAGAGATTTACATTTAAAGAGAAGATTCTTAATAAACAAATGAGAATTTCATATTGAAAAGTTTTATGTGAATGACTTATAAGTAGTATGCACTTATAACCTAATAAATCCGAAAGTTTGCGTGAAGGATTCAATGCTCTCTGGGTCCACCAAGAAAAAAACATCCTTTTTTCCATGCACATAACTTTGTGATAGTTTCATGCATATACGCAATAGAAATAACTTCCTTTTTTTCACACCCTCATGTCTTTCTCAATAGCCAACTAAATGGAAAAGGTTTGTACATAATTAATATATATGAGATAAGAAGTGACTGAAGACCAAAACTAGATCTTTATCTCTGTTATATATATTACATAGTATAAAGTTTGAAGCCATCAAGTGCTTACATATACCCATCTCACAATACTAAAGCTTTCACAGTCATAACTAGAAACAAAATATCATATAAACCTTCAGTCATTGCTTTGCTTTAGACTATAGTCGCATTAAATATTAGAAACAATGGATGCACTATCAGGTGTTCATGGAGGAGGAATCGTTGAAGCTCTAAATGCCAAAATTTAAGGTAACGGGACTGAAACCTTGGTGCTTTCTCATGGATATGGTTCAGATCAGAGTGTTTGGCACTTCCTTATACCCTATCTTGCATGCTACTTCAAGGTGGTGATTTTTGACTTGGTTTTCTCACCAAATGTCAATCCAAAACTTTACGATCCAAACAAGTACTCAAGTTTTGATGGTTATGCAATGGATTTGGTGAACCTTCTTGATGAGCTGAAGTTGAATAATACTATATATTTGGGTCATTCGATGTCAGCCATGATTGGTTGTGTAGCTTCAATAAAAAGGCCAGAACTCTTTCAACATCTTATTCTACTTAGTGGCTCCCCAAGGTGCTGTTCTCTCTCTCTCTCTCTTTTTCCTTCTATGCTGTAGCATATGCATGTTCTGTATGTCCATGCACGTTAAATTTCCTTTTATTGGAAGAGAAATAATTCCACATGGGCAAAGTTTAATATTATTATAGTTCATTACTAAAAGTTTTTGAGGGAAGGAAATGATGAATTTGTTGAAGGGTTTACTCTCATAACCAAAAATTTTGAACTATTTGGTATATAAAAGAAATAATTACTGATTAAAAACTAGCACTGATTATATAGTTAAAAATGAAAAACACCTAGATGTTGGTATCCACTCACCAAGTAGCCCCACTTTTTTATATGTCAAGAAAATAAATTTTGTTGTGACTATAGGTACCTTAATGCGAAAGGATATAACGGTGGATTTGAAAGATCAGAAATCGAGACAATTTTGGAAAACATAAACCAAAACTTCGCAACGTGGGTCAAAAATTTTGCTCCAGCAGCAGTGGCAGTAAACGACACAGCAGCAATATCAGAGTTCGAAAGCAGCTTGGGAGCAATGAAACCAAAGATAGCACTGAGTGTAGCCAAGACCGTATTTCTGAGTGACCTGAGGCATATTTTGCCACAAGTGAAGTTACCTTGCACCATAATTCAGTCAAATACAGACATAATAGTGCCAAAATCAGTTTCATATTACATGAAAGAAAAACTTGGTGGTAAAACTGGGGTTAGGATCCTCAAAATACGAGGCCATTTTCCCCACCTTACTGCTTATCGACTCCTCTTGGAAGCTCTCAAGAGAGTTCGTATCATTGTGTGACCTAGTTTTTGTGAATTTGGCAACAAGCCTTCCCGTTATTAGATGATAAGTTGTTTGAACCTTTTAGTTCTACGGTGGAATGAGTTGCTAGAATTTACGTTTTCAAGTTCTAACTTGTTTCCTGTACTATTCACAAATTATGTGTTTTCATAAAAATCATCGTTATGAAGCTTCAAGCAACGAGTGTATTAACCACTAGGTTGGCATGGGTTGTTCTGGAAATTTTTGTCTTTGTGTTGGAGAATGTTTGTTTTCGATATATTCTTTAAAATGGATTGAAATTGTTGAATGTTTAGAGAAATGGTATGTTCTTTAATAAATAAAATATGGAAATGAAACTTCACATAAGTCAAGAAGATTGAGAGGTAAGGGGCGGCAGCCCTCTAACCAGAGTTTGTCCTTGTATGAATTTTAAGAAGTATATCAAACAAAGTGAAAATAGTTTGAAAACAAATACAAGGTGGAAAGATATCTTTAAAACATTGTTTATAAAGTTTCTGTTCAATAATGAAATAATAATTGAAATGTATGAACACAAACATAATTGTAAATTGTGCAGATCTCTCAACCTTAGCGTATGAAATCCCCAAAAAAAATCAAGTGTAGATGTAAAGGATCTACATGACAGTCTTTCAATCTACATACATAAAACAATCACACAAAAAAATACGAGTATTAAAACTTTGTAAGCATATACCTCTCACGACACTATTCTAACCATATAGAGCCTAATACACTCGTTCATTCATTAACATGCAATTAGTTAATTATCCACTTTCGATTATTCTTATTGATTATATTACGTTGGTCTGAATAGGATGAGTAGGACAGCTAACGTACATTATCAAGTACTAGTGTACGTTATCGACCTATACAACATAAGTTTAACACATGTTATACATAAGCCTTCATGTTATTTTAAAACGGATGACATACATTATCGAGAAACTTAGGTTAATCTAGGTTGATCAAGTTTACAAAGTACGCTATCAAACACGCAAATCTAGTAATTATAGTAGACAAAGTAACACAAGTTTAGGGGGTTTCTAAGTCCCGTTAAGCTACTTAACATATGTTATTTCCAAAGGTAATCTACATCAACAAACATTGGCAGCACATGCAAATATTAAGTCACACACTTAACAAACAAACATCAAACTATATTCCTTCCATCACACACATCATACTCAACATATCACATTACTCACTATTCTTGCAATTAGACACTATACTCAATGCATCACTACATAAGTTTCACATATTCATATCATCATAAAATATCAACCACACACCTCACATGATATGAATCAATAAATGGCATCTGCAATATGTTCATGTTATATTCAATTTGTCCATGTCATGTTCACAATTTCTTTTCTCTTGCATATTCTTTCATTCTTTATTTAGTTGATCAACCGATTCAAATGTTTATGGAAAGACCAAGGTCTAGCATTGGAATCTTTAAATAGTTCACTGATACGGTGATATGTCAAGGGTGAGCCTCACATCATTATAAAATACCTCACCGATATGTCAAGGTTGATCTTGCTCCTCGATACATCAAAGGCAAGCATCATTTCATTGATATGTCAAGGTCGAGCATGCTCTGCGATATGTCAAGGGCGAGCATCATATTATTTTTACTTTTCTCTTATTATATCTCTCATATGCATATATGTGCATGAATGTTATTATAACATGTGTTAAGATCAACCAACAATCAACTCAGAATCCAACCATAATCACCATAACATTACTTTCATACAAATAATACACTATACACATCAATATAATTAAGCAAGGAAAATCATTACAGGACCCTGACAACCCAAATACTCATCATTAAACACACAATTCACTCACATGCAATTCATCATCATAACTTTTCAGATATATCATTCACATACATTCACACACAATATTAGCCAAATATTCTTAATCATGCAAAGGCAATCAATGGACAGATGAGTAATAAGGTATACGCTTACCTAAATGTTAAGTTAAGTAAGCCCCTTTAGTAATCGCTGCAATTCCTTGTCGTCTCTGACTCCTAAAAACTTAACATTGTTCATTCGTAAACATTAATGTACACCAAAATTATTCATTTTTATCTTTTTAGCGTACAATTTACTCCATTTTTTACCTCCCCTTTTTTACATAATCATATTAGTCTTCCCAACATTCAAATGTGATTCTTGCTTCGTAAAATTTAGCATTTACACCAAAACCCTACTTACACCAAAACCCTACTTACACCTCTCTTTTCCTTTCTCCTCTTCTTTTTCACCTCAAGTTTCATCCTTTTAGGTTTCCTAGTTACTCTTAACATAACTCATCCATCTTTCACTCTCTTTACTAACTAGATTCTCTCATACATTCCTCTCTTAATAAAAATCTCACCTTTTTCTCCTACTTTCACACAAACCCTAAACTCATTTCCTAACTGTAATCCTTCACAAATTTATGTTGGATCAGTGGTGATTAATATTTGAGTCCTCACTTAGTTTTGATAATGTGCCATCTCTTTCTAGCGATTAAGATTGAATTTGTAGACAAAGTTGGAAACCCAGGCCAAGAATAACGTACATTATAAATGAACCTAATGTACGTTCTTAGACATGTAGTCATGTTCAAGAAATGATTATTATATCACGTTCGAGATGAATATTCTACTAGAAAGAAGATGAAAATTGAGAAATCCGGGTTAGACCATAACGTACGTTATATGATATGTTCAACGTACGTAAAATTTGATTTTGCAGGAACCAAGTGTGACTGAAGGTATCACGAACGTGATGAGCATTCTTCCCAAAAGTTGAGAAAATGATACAAAAACATGGATGAACAGTAATGTACATTAAGGATGATATCAACATATGTTATCGCCTCTGACACAACATTAAATGTAGGACATTTAAAACTCCAATGGCTACAATTAGTGCCTAATGGGCAAAAACCAAGTGGGAGTATATTAAACTTGTTTTTAATTGTTGGGCATGTAAAGAATCATTGAAAAACATTGAGACACAATTGAGCTAACCCAAGAAACTCCTTTTACATCATTGTGCAAAGATTCAAGCAAGAATCAAAAGAGATCATTGAAGCAAAGATACAAGTTAGTAATAATGTATTGTGTTGACACATTGTATAGGCTTTGTATAGCAATTGCTAAAGAGTAGAATAGAATTGATAGGTTGTTGTTGGATTGACTTGTCATTTGTAGAGCAAGATTGTGTTTGATTTCTCACTTATATTGAAAGTGAAATTTGTTGTGACCTCCGAATTTAAATATTATCTGCGTATAACTTCCTTCCTACAGACAATACTTAAACCCGAAAATCAAAGCTTAAATATAAATAAAATAAAATAGAATTCAATCCAATCCATTTCAAACTCCTTTCACAAACTTTCATACATATAAACACAATATCTTTACAAATGTTTTTAGGTTATAAAAGAAACGGAATTCCAACTGAATCCATTTTCGATCATAACCTTAGCAAAATGTACGAAAGAAGAATATAACATTTGTCATGTACTATAAAACCCTAATTCCAGAATGTACACTGCACCTCGGTTCTTTCTTTTTGCCAAACTCCAAAATCCAAATGCTGCACTCAACCGGACAATCTAAAATATCTGTCTATAGTCCTGCCGAGCGTTACAGGCAAATAATTGCGTGAGATATACTCAGTAAGCAACATAACCAACTAGGAGCGTTACAGCAATATTCCCTGACGGTATAAACACCTCTATCACATATCCTAATGGCTCTACCCCTAATTTATATGTCATGGCATGATCATGATTAAAAAACGAATAGGATGCTCCTGAATCGATAAGCATATGAATAGGTAAGCCATTAATATGTACTGTACCAGAGATGACATTCGGATCCTCCACAGCCTCAGCTCTAGAGATAGCATAAACATGGGCTTGGGGTGCTGCTGCAGTGGCTGGAGTATGCTAAACATGAGAACCTCTGCCCTGTGATCCTCCTCTCCCAGTGTAAGCTCCTCTGCCTCAGCTTCCAGCAGTACTTTTGGGATTTTCTCCCACACTGCTCTGAGCACTCCTGGCTCTAGCCTCATCGTTTCGCTTCTGATAACAATCCTTGGCAATGTGCCCCTTCTTGTGACAGTAATAGCAGGTAATATCTGGATTCCTGCTTCC
>CANYCX011267064.1:0-10011 GCA_948193385.1 Breynia disticha f. nivosa
TTTTTTTCCAGAATTCTGATTAGAACGCGGAGTGGAGTAAAAAGTACGTGGTGTGGTAACTACCCCGCGTTCTTTGTCACCCACCCCATGAACTTTTCATTTCCGGGGTTTTCCGATTTTCATCGACCGTTCCGCATCAACATTCGATCAATCTTTCGTATATCTTTATATATTGATGTTCAAACATTTATTTGACTTCATTTTAATATCAAAATTTTTCCAGGATGTTACAAAAAATGTCAAAAATCATTCAAACTCTCCATTTTCCCAAAAAAAACATGTCTGATTTTTTCTTTAATTATTGTCTTTCATTTCCGATATAACTCTTACTAAATTAAAACACTTTTACACTTTCTCTCTCTTTCTATATATAAACAATAATAAATAATAACACTATAAACATATAATATTTTTTAATAAATTTTGTCGTTTGAATCTCCTAATTTTAAAAAAGTGATTAGTTTTTTATTTGGACAATATATCCTGATTTTTTAGTTAGTATACATAATCATTAGTTATAAACATATATGAACAATAATGAACACTATAAACATTTATTTTTTAATAAATTGTGTCGTATGAATCTTCTAATTTTGCTGATAAAGTTAACACGTTTTATAATGAACATATATGTACATTTTTGTATTTATAAAAAATTATCGTAAATACTTTTGAAAAAAAAAACTAATTCATGCGTGGATTTCGTTTTATTTTTTATATTTTTTTGAATTACATAACATAAAATGTTGATTTTTTCTATTTGCAGTAATTTGTAACTATATTTTTTGAATTTTTATTAATAAATAGGTTGATCAATATTGATTCCTCATATTTTTAGTGGATTAACATTGTTCTTTGATTTTATGATATATTTTTGGCAATTTTTTTAAATTTCATTTACAGTAAACAATTTGAATTAAATTCATTGTTGACAGTTACTAAGTTACCGTTAATGAATATTTTTATATTTTCAAAAAAAAAGTGCATATCTACATAATAAAAAATAAAATCTGACATTTTCAATGAAATATACTTAGTCATTGATGTATAGTAAATTCTTATAATTGGCATTCTCATAATTTTTAAAAAATTAATTCAATAGAAAATAAAGTTTTATTTGGCCATTTTGGGTTTTCTGGCTTTAATGTTTGGGATTTCTACATAAATACTAACCTTAATAAAAATAATTCAATTTTATGAAATGTGGAAGTTATTTGAGTGATTAGTGGGCGTATTTGTGAAAGAACATAGTTGGTTTAATTATAAAAAGCTGGTAAATTTGAAAAGTAGAGGATAAAAATGTATAACTTATATAAAATGTGAGTGCATGTAATTATCTCTTAATGTTTTGGGCTTTTGTTGACCCAATGTTTTTTTATTTTGATTGTGAATTGATAGGATATTTATACTCATGTATGATTTTTTTATAGTGTTGTTTTAAAATTTTTATTGAATTTTTTTTTATTTTTTATATATTTTTTCACGGAGTGGGTTTTTATGAGTTTATTTGTAATGTAAAATTGATGTAAATTTTACATATGAGTCTAAATAATTTTAGGAACAAATTTATATTTATTTATTCTATAGATTTAAGTTTAATATAATTTTTTAACTTGATATGTTGACTTGTTATGTTATTTATTAAATTTTTTTTAAAAAATTATTTTTTTATAGTTTAAACTGAATAACAACTTTAAATAGACATTATATCAATTTTTTTGTATTTTAACAGTAAGGTATATTTATAAAATAATAAATAAAAATAAAAACATATTTTAAAAAATAAAAAACTTTTAAATAAATATTAGAAATAAAGTATATACAAAATCAGTCAATTAATTTAGCTAATTACATCTTGTTAATGTGGGAGAGCAAATTTTCTTGGATAGAAATTTGAGAAATAAAATGTTATGAAATCCATTGGAAGTTTAGTTCACTTCAAAGGAAATATATTCGATTTCATTTGATTTCTCTTTAACGTTCTTTTTTTTTATATTTTATTTAAAGAAAAAAAACTTATCTACGCCTATTTTAACAACAAATTTGATATATATTAGTAATAGTACCCGCACGATGCGACAGGATATTGTGTATTATGATAATAATAATAATATTGAAATATTATACAAATTATTTTATGTTGAATTATATAAAATAAAATTAATTATATTGAAATAATTAATAAATAAGTAAACATTATGTGAAAAAATTAATTTATTACACATAATTAATGTTATTTTATAATAAATAATAAAAAATAAAATTTGAAATGAAAAGATGTATTTATAGAGCAAGAAATGAACACTACATAAAAAGAAAATTTAACATATAAAGTTGAACTTTGATAATTAACAAAGATTATCACCTGTGTCTTTGAAGTTGAAGTTCAGTTTCTTTAGCTCTACTTATAAATCCATGTCTTCCACTTCCTCTTCTGCAAATCATTTTCCATTAATATCAATTAAGCTGCACAAAAAACATTTAATAATGACATAATACAGCAAAACACTGAATTTATCCTAAATTAATAAATGTAATAAAAATAGCCAAAAGTTTGTGTTCTAGTATAATTAAAATTGTGGAGATAAAATGTTATTGTACACAATTTTAATTGTACTAATAATAATAATAATGATAATAATAATAATAATAATAATAATAATAATATAATTATATATATAATTATATTTTGAATTTAAATTTTAGTGAATTCTAACATAGTTAGAATTATGTGTTTTAGCACAATTAAAATTGTAGAGATAAGATGTTATTTTACTCAATTTTAATTGTAATATATATATATATATATATTGCCTTTACGTAATGTTGTGTATTATAATTTTAATAATTTAAATTATAATATTTTTTTACAAATTATTTTATAAAAAAATAATTTCAATAGAAATATTTAAAATATAAAAAGGTGTATAAATATTTTAAGTAAAGGAATTTGTTCATTAAACAGAATATGCAAACAAATTATAAAATTTGATTAAAAATTATTACATACGCATATACTTACAGTAACAAAACAAAGTTGCTTTTACATAAATTTGGAAGAAAATGCAAGGAATGAAAAAACAAAGATTTTGTGGAGCCACAGTCCCATAGTAAGAGATAATTACCAAGTGTTTACCTTAGTGAAACAAAGCAGTTCTTTCTCTTAAGATTGTTTTTAATCCCCAACGTATATTTACTAAATACTCGTTTAATCTTCTTGTTGAAATGTTCATTATGGTCATTGATGGAGTCAATATCATTCTCTTCATAAAACCTTGAAATAAAAGAAGAGTTTGAGATATTACATATTATAGCGTTCATGTGGGTTGAAGTGGGTTATAAATAGTAAAAGTAAGATTAATAGTTGAATTTTAGTACAATTAAGATTGTATATTCTATTTTAATTAAAATTGTATAGATAAGATGTTACATGTACACAGTTTAAATTTTAAATGAATTTAAATTGTAAATGAATTTTAATATAATTAGGACTATGTATTCTATCACAATTAAAATTGTGCAAATAAGATGTTATATTTGTGTACAATTTTAATTGTGTTAAAATACATAATAAAAATATTATTATTATTATTATTATTATCATATATATATATTGCTTTTAATTCCAAATTAGTATATATATATATATATATAGATTCTTTCATATTCTTACTTATCTATTGATTTGATATATGTGTGGATTTTATGCATATAAGAGTGTGTAAGAATTTTCCTAGTATAAAATAGTACCCATTTGGTTGAAACGAGTTAACCGTACAATTTACAAAACAAACCTATTTAATTTTAATATATTATAAATGTGTCAACATTTTTATGACACGATCTTGTTCTTGTCAAATTCAGAATTATTTAAAAAATGTGTCGTGTCAAAGTGAATGCATGAGTCATTCAAAAGTATTTTCTTTTAAAGAAAGATGTACAAAAATGCGGCAGTCGACTATTGGAAGAAAACATTATGATAGAATTTCCAATTGCTCAAAACATGTATATCAAATGGACTAAAACCAATGAACATAAAACTAGACACATTATCATTTGTTTGTGAGTGCAACGATAAAGAGAATCAATCAAGATAAAGGTACAGAGTTCTGATCCTGGACTTCGTGGTAGTGTTAAGAGAAGCATACAAGCTTTGATTTGTTGGTTCGTCAAATCTCGTAAGACTCTCTGTCATTTGTTCATCAAATCTTGTAACACGATACAATATGCAACACGTTTAGTCAAACAGGTCAATACGTAATACGTTTAAATCGGTCATGAATTGTGATTAACTATTAAATGAGTCATAATGAGTAATTAAATGTGTCATGTCAATGCGCAACACAATTACCCATTTGGTTGAAACGAGTTAGCCTTACAATTTATGATACAAACCTGTTTAATTTTAATATATTATAAATGTATCAACACTTTTATGACAAGTTTTGTTCTTGTCAAATTCATACTTGCTTAAAGAACGTGTCGTGTCAAGGTGAATTCATCGAGACACTCAAAATTATTGTCTTTTGAAGAAAGATGTACAAAAATGTGGGAGTCAACTATTGGAAGAAAACATTTTTAGAATGATAAACTTTTCCATGTTTGCTCAAAATATGAATATCAAATGGACTAAAACCAATGAACATAAAACTAGAAGTAATTTCAGCGAAAAAAGAATCAATTAATACACTGAAGGTACAGAGTTCTAATCTCTGATTCTATAGTAACGCTAAGAGAAACATATAAGTTTTGACCTATTGGTTCGTTAAATCCCGTAAAACTCTCTATGATTAGTTCGTGGACTAAACCGGTCCTTTTTTTTAAAATTCGTAAACCAAAAAAATAAAACTAGACACACTACATCAAAGGTTGGAACAAAACAAGTAGAAAGTACAACGTAATTATTCAAATTCAAAATCTATATAGATAAACACAAAAGAAAGAAGTATGAATTGTAGCAAAAAGTGGGTTCAATTAAATATGTAGTTTTCAACCAAAAAGAAGAAATAAATGAGTGGAAAGTTGAATAAGTTCATAAGAATCATATCATACCACATTATATGATAGTGATATGATATGGTTCCCTCCACCATTTTCCACCTTATAAATTTCTTCTCTCTCTCTCTCTCTCACCATTCATGTCTTTAAAATTATGGTGTCACATCACACTTCTTTCTTTGTATTGCTATCTTATCATCACCATTATAGGTGTAAATATCCTTTTATTGATGGCGACTGCAAATTTTTAACTGTTTTAAATGGTAATTACACTTTCTTTTCCTCATATTAGAATTAGAACCGTCTGTTTTTAATAAGTAACACAAATTGTGGATATGCATTCATAACATGATACAAAAAATACAAATTTAATTTTTATAATGTTTATATAACAAAAAAATAATATTCGATAAAAAATAATATGGTACGACTACAATACAATTAATATGAATTGACATCTATGCGCGTAATTAATTACCATAGAATTCGAGCTTTTTAATCCATGATTCAAGCGCGATTATAAAATCAATTTTTTACGAAGTGTCAGTAGAAAAATAATGAAAGTACGAGTAATTATTGTCTGATAAAGTTACCACTAAATTCGTAGATTAACTGGTGTGAGATTATTTTAACTTAATCAGATATGTGCCCATATACCACGTGGTTGACAAAAAAAATTATGTGGTAAATCTTTTTTCTGCCAATAATATCTCGAAAAGCTGTGTTGTAAAGAAAGACAAGAGGTATCACATCAAAAATCAAAAGGAAATATATAGTTGGATTTTCTTTGGCTGCATTATATAGTTGGATTGACCTAGTTGTTGATAATATTACACAAAATTAGTGCCATGAAATAAGTAGACAATGCCAGCTATTCCATTGTCCCATTACCCCAACTTCACTGCCATGAAATAAGTAGACAATAAAATAGAGAGTCTGTAGCATGTTGAACGGTGAAATATGTTGACCTCCTTTTAAAAGGTTTGAATCTTTGCGTTAAATCTCGTTTAATAGGTATGCAATGTTAGCTATTGATATCCGGAGATAACTCCTTGTGCGGGCTTTCGCTGTCTTCGAAATAGACAAATCCAATTAGACAATAGGTTATAAGAGGACATTCACATTCTCGTAAACAATGAGTGATGTTGAGAAATTGTTGAATAAGTTTGATGGATGTCATAATCTCACTTGTTAGTAGTTTATGTCCAAACTATATGAGAAAATGAATCACTTTTTGGTTTTAAATTAATAGTTTTATCATCAAAATTGAGAATCTTGAGTTCAAATTCGACTCTTGCGTAGCTGCGTTAAAATTTAGTTGGGAGAGTTTTGTCGCCCTTGTTGTCCTACCTGGCTCGAACGAAGATTAGTCTGAGGTGTCTAAGATACATCGTAGTTCATACAAAAAAATCAAAATTGAGAATCTAAATGTCTTTTTTCTTCAAATTTGTTTTCTTATATTTATCACAATAAACACAATTAGTTTTTTTTCCTAAACTAAGAGCATTTTCAACAATTTTCATAATAAAAATCTTATTTTATCAATCATCATATCCAAATACAAATCTAAATCATACCACAAAAGCAATAAATAGCTATAAATGACTGTACTTTAAAAGAAATTATTCTATTCATCTTTGAATAATTGTCCACTTTGCAATCGATTTTATATTTATCATTCTACATGATCAAGAAGTTTTTACTTTTGTTATATTACTTTCATAATTTAATTCAGTTCATAATCAATAAATAATATTAATAATATTTTATATTTCAAATTTTGATATAAAAAATTATTTTAATTAATTTATATACATTAGAATATTATTAGTTTAAATAATATAAATATAATAAAATAAACAATTATTCAAGAACGAAAAGAATAATATTTTCACTTCATCCCACAATTAAGATAAGAAGTTATTCTGTCAAAGGGAATAAAATCTTAGTGGACAAAATTGCAATGATATAAAGGGCTTAATCTCTAAAAGATGAGTTTTGAAAATATTTCTTATTTACAAATATATCCTTAAGACATTTTCTTTGCAATTTATCAAGTTTCTAATCTCAATCTTGCAAATGAATTGATTGGTTAATTCACCAGTCGAATCGGTAGTTATACGTACACAAGCGTGCATGTTTGTTGACGTACCTGTTTCTATTTCTACATTTGACTATTTTACCCTTACTATCTCATAATAGCAAATGACTAGTGATGATTAAAATGGAAAATTCAGCTGCACTACTATAAATAAAGTAGTGATGGTAGAATTCCTATTTCTTATGTCCATTACACACTCATTCTCTATGCGATGTCTATCAAACCCTAATACCTAAATTCGATGCTTTCACAATGCACTTGTACGTACACAAAATTATTTAAATTGACAAATAAGTTTATTTTTTCAATACTTAAAATTGAATTGGTATAACAATTTTTTTTATCGATTCACATTCATATTTATTTGAATTGTAAGCACAGATCGAATTAGTAGTCGATTCATCCGTCCAACGGACCGACTAATCTGATTGCATTCGATCTGGGTAACACTTTTTCATCCGAGTCGATTCATCTGTAGCATATGTCTTCTTTTTTGTCAAATACATGCAAGATATTACACAGAAATAAACATGCATCCACATTATTTCCCAAAAAGAACAATCGAACTATGCAACTCAACATGCCATACATGAAAATGGCAAGTTACATAAGTGGAAAGTTATGTTAATGGTGAGGGCAGCATCCCACAATGTTAGAAGTTTGGTATGGGCCTAAAATGGAGAATATTTATGAAATAACCCTAAACTTGGTGTCCTAAGGTATACCAAAATGAGAAAAAGCTAAAGTGAAGATTCATATGGCATTAATAAATGCCAATCACTTCACTTATTTTTCCTATTTTTCTCTTCCACTCATATTTTGTTGACAGAGAAGAAAGTTGAAGTTGAGAGCATCAAAATATCAGAAGAGCTGAGTTGAGTTGGATTCGTCGTTCCCACTCACTCGCGCATGCTTTGCTTTCTCCATACACAGCGCCCACATGGCAACTTGTAAACTTGGGAATATTTTCACAAATCATACACAGTTAAGTTTTAGGGTTTGTAGATATGACACTCCACCTTCTAATTAAGGCTGTCAACTCGTGTAAATCGTATTGATAGTAATTGTATCATGTTTTTTTATTAAGTATCGTTATTTGTGATATAAATATTATAAAAATTCAGTTCATATTATTTACAAATCGTATTATCGTACTAAAAATTTCTAAGTTTGCTTATAATCTTCAAAATGCTTTGCAGTCTCATCGGATAGAACTCAAGTTTATCCGGAAGTGATTTATCGTAAGAATGATGATTTCTAACTCGATAGTATGATTAATGAATATATGATTAGATACGATGCAAATTACATGAATTCAATTTCTATAATGTTTATGTCATAAATAATGACATTTGATTAAAAAATTTGCTGACACGATTAAGATCTATTAACTCGAATTGTCACTCTTATTTTATATATTTATGGAAAATAGGGTTCACGTTGAAGAAATGAGGAAAGAATAATAATGCAAGTGGGAAATGTGAGTCCAAAATGAGGTGTCATAGCAGTAAGCTTTTTGGGGGAGGAAAGAGATGATAGATACGAAAGAGATGATAGATACGGAAGAAGATCGGAAACCAACATTATAGGAGAGAGAGAGAGAGAGTGAATGAAGATAGCAACTACACTCCTTTAATTTGTTTTGCTTATGCTCTAGGCACTTGTCTTCTTGGTATTGCCCCCAACTCATGCCTTCTAATTGGACCACTTCATCCAGACTCAACTGATGAAAAATCGAATCGGAATCGAATTACACGAATCGGCTAGATAGTGGTTTGGTTCGGATTACTAGAATTAATCAATCGTGAATCGCAGTTCGATTCTTTTTAATAGAAAAACCAAGCCTGAATCAACACACTAAAGTCGACTCGAACTAATTGGAACCGAATCAGCCGAATTAGTCTAACTATATATTATACAATTCAATTTCAGTTTCTATTTTTTTTTTTGCATCTCTATTCAAACCAAAATGTATGGTAAATTGTGTTTTAAAAAAAATTAAAAAGTTAAACCTTGATGAAGTTTTTTGTTTTAGAAAAGACGTTTGAGTTAGTAACATAATTTAATACTCCCTCTGTCTCATCTTAAGTGTCATAAAATTATATTTTATTTGTCTTAAAATAAATTTTACAAATTAAATTTTTATAAAAATATTACTAAAATATCTTAAGATGTTAATGATAAAAATTTATATTTTTAAGAAATATCTACTTCATATAATTAATCACATTTTTTATCTAATTTAATACAAGAGTAAATTTGTGTAGGTGGAATAATAATAATCTTTTTCACAAGAAAAAAAAAATATTTTTCTTTTTCTTTATACAATATTGGATGAATCACTTAAAAGAAAAATTTTAAAAAAATGTTCTCCTGCTCATAAGTCATAATATTGTGGACAAATGTGAAAATTTTAGGAAAATATTAATGAAATAACACATTTTTGAAGCAAAATGAACAACATTTCAATTTGACTAAAATAGTCAAATGTTAGCTAGAAGATCTTTTCTTGCTAATCAGTACGTATAACGAGTTCAGTTCGTGTCCGATCAACATAACTCATTAATATGATTAATTTAAATATAAATTCGACCTTTATAATAAATGTATCAGAAAGTAAAATTTAAATTCAACTCATTTAATAAACTAATTGATTGGTTAATCTATTTAATTGTTATGAATACATGTTTATTATATTTTTATGAGTTTGACATATTTAATTGACATGAACTGATTCGTTTATTTATATGGGTTAGCATATTAAATGAGTTAAAAATTAATCTCATTAACATTTCTTGCTCCAATATTCAAATTTAAATTCTTTTGGACCTAATTTTTCTTAAATATATAATCTCGTTTATTTTTTTCATATTTTTTAAAATAAATTATATATATATTCTAAACATTTTTAT
>CANYCX011267231.1:0-10829 GCA_948193385.1 Breynia disticha f. nivosa
AAAACAAGGAAGCTAGCAGCTCGACTTTAGAACCCTATTTTCATTCCAGCATCATAGAGAAGCAAGGAAATCATTTGATTCTTGCACAAATCAACTCATAAGTAAGCTTAGGTAAGATTTTATACCATTTGATGCTTGGAGGGTTGATTTGATTGATTGGCAGCAATGTTAGACTGAGTTTTAAGTTAAGAATTGTTGCTAGAAATGATTTAGGATTGAGGGATTATTAAGACTTGAATGAATGAGTGATTATGATTGTTTTTTATGGTCTAGGAGGATCTAGACGAGATTGTGAGCAGGGAATTAAGTGGGTGGAAGCAGTGCGATTGGCACGCGGTTCAAGGTAAGTGATTTCGTACACTTACGATATAAGTGTTAGAGAAATTTAGGGATTTTTCTTAATCATAACTCATTAAAAGCATTAAATAGCTTAAGTTAATGTTAAGGAAGATTCGAACCTATGTTAATGTTTCATATGTGTTTATGAATTGTGTGGACATGCTCATGTTTGAAATGATTGATTTGCATGCTCAATTGACTATATGTCGTGTGTGATAGTCGTATGAAATTTACGATGATTATGGAAGCATGTTATTTGCTTTGTGAGAATGTGTGTGAGCATATGTGATCCTTGGGATCGTGGTCCTAGTGGTCGAGGTTGTGATTTGGCCTTTATGGTCGTGGTCTTTATGATCTATACTTGGCCTATATGGTCGTGGCCCTCGAGGTCAGATATTGGATATATGTAAGCCTCGGGTATTCATCTTTGGAAATGTGTGTGCGTGTGCGTACATGAGATTTTGTGGCATTCATTGATAGCCTGTTTTTCATGCTTCTGTTATGATGAATGCTGAATATGTATGTGTTGAGCTTATATGCTTGATATGTTGAGAATGGATGAGCTATTATGCTTGAATGGTATGTGTGGGTATGTGGTTCTTTGATTGGTTTTACTCTTAACTGAGTTAGAAATCGTGTTTTAAAAGTACATGTGATATGTATGATATACTAGAATTGTATATGAATGAAAGCACACAGCTAAAACTCAACATACGTAAATTCAGTAAATAAAGGTTTAAAATAGAAGTTTGACACGTCCTCGTGCTGTCCAGCACGACTCGTGTTGCTGGGTAATCTGGGAAAAGACTATGACCACGACATCGTGTTCATGTTTGGCATGATCGTGTTGCTTGGAAAAATAATACTTGAGCAGGGCTCGTGTTATTCTGGCACGACGTGTTGTCTAGAAGATTGATATGAGCACGCCCTAGTGTTCATCCAGCACGACCCGTGCTGTTCCCCTACATTTCATTTATTCTTAATGAATTATGATTCACTTACTGAGTATATCTTTATTCTCATTACTTTCATTGTTTAAATGATGTGCAGATCGTAGGTAGCTGCGAGAGGATCAATTTGGCTGTGATTAGAGGCATTTTGAGATATATGAGTGGGTCCAGCTTCAGAGATCTTTGTTTTAGTTTCATTTTGGTTTTCATGATTGTATATACTATGTATATATGTGGTTTGGATACATTTTCAAACTAACTTGTTTATTTTCTGCATGGGTGTTTATGTAGATGATTTTGGCAGAGTTGTGTTTTATAAAGAAGGTTATGTTTATTTCTATTTTTATTTTAATGAGAGTTCAAATTTGGGCAAATTGTTTTAAAAATTTGAGCTCCACAGATGTCACGACCCACTTTCGGACCCGTGACCGGCGTACGCTACAGTCTGTCTATGGAAGCCCAACCCGCAACGTACAAGCCTCAAATTACATGAAAACTTATTACCTTAATAATTTAACTAATATGATTAAAATTACTAAATTGTAAACAGTTCATAATCATAAGTAAAATATTTTAAGTTCAAAATAAATTAGCAAAATAATAGATAGTAAGTTTTAAAATAATCCCATAGGTAGTATGGAGTATCTAATAATGAAGTAATGAGTCGAAACAAAGACTCATACTATCAAAATAAGTCTCTTTGCCAAAAGATGTCTAGAGAATACCAAAAAGGCTAGTGCTCCTTGATACCTTAAAAAATAATAGGGGAGGGGGTGAGAAAACTCAATGAGGGAAGGCACTCCAAACGGCTCAAGACCCCTCACACAATTGGTTTTGCAGACATTTATCATTTAAAAACCACACAGTAGTACTACTACAAGTACACGCAACTACTAGATATATTCAAATTTTTTTCAAAACGTTTCCACATATCACACAAGCATATAATTAGGTATGTCCAAATATATATAAGCTGAGGACCAAAACGCTGATCTCACTAGGGACCTTGTCTCAAAGTAGATGTAGCGTAATGTTCTGCAGCAGCGGCCACAGAACCTAAAACACTGTATCAAAGGAGGGCCGAGTTAACGAGTTGTAATGTAAACTCTGCTGCTCTATCTTAAATTGCAAATCTGACCAAGGACTAAAATATCAAGGCAGATTCATATGTGACAATAGCCACTAAAGCCCATACAGCGTAACTAATTGTATCAGATAGATAAACAATAGATGTATGTGACTACGTCACCAAAAGCCCCAAATCTGGTAGAGGCTAAATCAAATCACTACACTTTGGCTAAAGAGGTTACTCTTAACTCAGTAACATGGGCGTCCCAGTAACAAATTACAAATTTAAGCACAAATCACAAATTTATTATGTAAGGGGCATCACAAATGTTGGTTGATTTACACACACAACAGATTTTAGATTTTTTCCAAATCTATAATTTAGTTCTTTTTCAAAATATACGTGAACACAACAAAAATGTATATATAGAATTTGAAAAGACAGTTATGTGTCTGAAGCTGCAATCGCACTCACCTGGTGCGCCTAGCTGCTAACCCCGCCTATCGCTCCACTTTAGCTGGGGTGTCACACAGGCAATGAGTACTAGCTGAACCGGTAAGAAATTCGCCGGGAAAGGCGAAGCTGGTGACAGACTGGTGGCAGGCAGCAGTTTTCGACAACAACACGAGTTTCTCGCGTGAAGAAAAAGGGAATGCAAAGAAGAGAGAGTTGCGAATGAGAGAGAGACGAACAGAGGGAGAGAGAGATGGTGTTACGGTTGTGAAGGGAAAAGAGAAAGGAAGGAGTTGTGGTTTGAGGGAAAAAGAAAAAAAGAGAGGGGAATGGAGGTTTCGGTTGGGAGAGGAAACAAGGAGGAGAAGAAGAAGGTTTAAGAGAATGAAATGGGTGGGAAGAAATTATGGAGGTGGGTATAGTGGTGGGGTAGAGAAATTAGAATTGATGGATGTGGGTATAGTGGTGGGTGGAGGTGATGTGCGTATAGGTTAAAGGGAGGAAAGGAGAGTGAGTATGAAGTATAATTAATAATAGGTAAGAGTTTAAAATTTGATGTGACAAAATTATTCATACATTTTGTCTATTTCGTTGTCTTTCGTTTAAAATATAAATTCATAAATTTATGTTAGTTTATATATATATATATATATTTTAGAAATTTAAAATTAAGCGTTTAAAAATTCACAGCTTAAGTAAAAAAATTACGCTTATCTTAAATTTTAAAATTTTAATTACTAAAATATTTTAGTGATTTATTTTTAATTGGGTTAAATTTGATTTTTGATAAAGTTGGACGGAGTCCACTTATCTCGGTTTTTACAGTCTTCCCCCCTTAAAATAAATTCGTACTCGAATTTTTCGTGCTAAGTTATTCACTAAACCAAACAAAATTTCATGTGATGCATATCAGATTACTACATATTCTCTCTCAATAAAGTATATGTTAATTAATGCTCAAAGTGTGATCAAATAAATGAGGATAGTGTTGTCGCATATCCTTCTCAGTCTCCCAAGTGGCCTCCTCTACTGAATGATGCTGTCAGATAACTTTTACCGAAGCTATCTCTTTGTTTCTCAATTTCTTAACCTGTCGGTCAACAATGCAGACTGGAATCGCCTCAACAGATAAATCTGGACCAATCTCAACTGTTTGAGGTGCTAAAACGTGTGAAGGATCAGAAATATATTTCCTTAATAAGGAAATACGGAAGACAGGATGCACGGAGCCAAACTGAGGTGGTAAAGTTACCTCGTAAGCAACAGCTCCAACTCGACTAATAATCTCAAAAGGTCCAACATATCTTGGACTAAGCTTTCCTTTCTTCCCAAATCTCATCACACCTTTCATAGGTGAGATCTTCAAAAATACGTGATCACCCACCTCAAATTCTACGTGTCTACGTTTTGCATCAACATAACTCTTTTGGCGACTGTGTGCTGCTTGAATGCGTTGCTGGATCACTCTAATCTTCTCTATAGTCTTTAAGATAATATATGGTCCCAAAGGTTCTCTCTCGACTGCCTCAGCCCAACATAAGGGAGAACGACACTTTCTACCGTATAAAGCTTCATATGGTGTCATCCCTATGCTGGCGTGGTAGGAATTATTGTAAGAGAACTCTACCAGAGGCAAATGAGAATCCCAACTCCCAGAGAAATCTATGGCACATGACCTTAGCATATCCTCCAATGTTTGTATAGTACGCTCTGACTGACCATCTATATGAGGATGGAAAGCAGTACTAAAGTCCAACCTCGTGCCTAACTCCTTTTGAAACTTGCGCCAGAATACTGTGAACCTCTATCTGACACAATAGAAACCGACACACCATGCAAACATACAATCCGCTCAACATAAAGTTTAGCCAACGTAGCCACGTTGTAAGTGGTCTTCACTAGAAAAAAGTGAGTTGATTTGGTCAACCTATCCACGATAACCCAAATGGAATCAAATCCTGAGAGTGTCTTCGGTAATCCAACCACAAAGTCCATTGTCACTCTATCCCATTTCCATTTAGGAAGAGGTAACTGCTGCATCAGTCCTGAAGGACGTTGGTGCTCGAGTTTGACCTACTGACATGTTAAACACCGACTTACAAAATCACAAATATCTTTCTTCATCCCTGACCACCAATAAGAATCTCTCAGGTTCCTATCCATTTTCATATATCCTGGATGTACTGAATAAGCTGAACTGTGAGCCTCTGCCAAAATCCCCTCTCTTAAACCATCCGAAGAAGGAACACATAATCATTGCCCAAACCACAAAACACCAGAATCATCAATCACAAAACCAGGAATACTAGATGACCTAATCTTCTCAATTAGACTCTGCGTCTCGGTATCGGCTTTCTGAGCCTCTCTAACACGGTCTAAAAGAATAGGTCTAGCCTCAATGTGTCCCAACAGTACCCCAAAATCACTCAAGCAGAGGTCAAACCCACACTCCAATAACCTCTGCCACTCAGAGACAGCTGAGCGTCTATCTATAAAGACATGAGCTAGACTACTCATTGACTTGCGACTAAGCGCATCAGCCACAACATTAGCTTTACCAGGATGGTATGATATGGTGCAATCGTAATCTTTTAATAACTCTAACCACCGCCTCTGCCTCAAGTTTAGGTCCCTCTAACCAAAAATGTATTTCAAGCTTTTATGATCAGTGAAGACTTCAAAAGTCTCCCGTAAAGATAATGTCTCCAAGCCTTAAGTGCAAAAACAACGGCTGCCAACTCTAAATCGTGAGTCGGATAATTCTGCTCATGCCTCTTTAATTGTCTCGAAGCATATGCAATTACCTTCCCATGTTGCATCAATACGCACCCTAATCCTACTTTGGAAGCGTCACAGTACACTGCAAAACCCCCCAAAACCAGACGGTAACACTAGCACAGGTGCAGTGGTCAGACTCTCCTTCAATCTCTGAAAGCTCTGTTCGCACTTATCGGACCAAATGAACTTAACTCCTTTCTGCGTCAACCTAGTCATCGGTGTAGCAATGCGCGAGAAGTCCTGGATGAACCTCCTATAGTACCCTGCCAAACCAAGGAAGCTCCTAATCTCAGTGATAGTCTTAGGTCTCTCCCAATCAAGTATCGCCTCAACCTTTCTTGGGTCCACCATGACCCCTTCCCTAGACATCACATGTCCTAAAAAAATAATCTGCTCCATCCAAAACTCACACTTAGAGAACTTAGCATACAACTGATGCTCCCTTAAGGTCTGTAGTACCAAACTTAAGTGTGCCTCGTGCTCATCTTTGCTACGAGAATAGACCAAAATGTCATCGATAAACACAATCACAAAACGGTCTAAGTACGACCTAAACACTCTGTTCATCAAATCCATAAATGTTGCTGGTGCATTAATTAAACCAAATGACATCACTAGAAACTCATAGTGTCCATACCTAGTTCGAAAAGCAGTCTTCGGTATATCCTCGGCTCTAATCCTCAACTGATGGTAACCCGACCTCAAATCAATCTTAGAAAACCATTGCGCACCTTGCAACTGATCAAACAAATCGTCTATCCTTGGAAGTGGATAACGATTCTTTATCGTTACCTTATTTAACTTACGGTAATCGATACACATCCTTAAACTACCATCTTTCTTCTTCACAAACAGCACTGGAGCGCCCCACGGCAAAACACTCTGGCGAATGAATCCATTTTCTAATAAGTCTTTCAACTGAGCCTCTAACTCATTTAACTCCGCTGGTGCCATTCGATAGGGTGGAATAGATATCGGTTTAGTCCCTGAAATGAGGTCAATGGCGAACTCTATCTTCCTCTCTTAAGGCAAACTCGGTAACTCATCTGGAAACACATCAAGAAAATCATTCACCACTGGCACATCCTCTGGCCTAACTTTTGAACATTGATTCTCAGCCACCACAAATGCTAAAAAGGCCTTACAACCTCGATGGATCATCTTCTCAGCTCGAACTACTAAAATGTAGCCTCTAACTACACTATCTCGCTCACCTTGGTAGCAGAACTCACTTTGACCTGGTAGTCGAAAACAAACCCGCTTAGCAAAGCAATCAAGCGTCGCGTGCCAAAAGGAAAGCCAATCCATGCCTAGTATTGCATCAAACTCCCCGACATCCAACACAGTCAAATCGACGGCCAATAAATGTTCCCCAAATGATATAGCACAACTTGGCGCCATTAAATCAACTAGTATCCGTTTTCCTAATGGAGAGGACACCACCCAAATATACTCTAAAGGACAAACTGCTAATTTCACATATTCCACAAATCGAGGAGTAACAAAAGAATGTGATGCACCAGAATCAAATAATACATAGGCACTAGAACCAGAGATATAAAACAT
The DNA here is from genome assembly GCA_948193385.1 of Breynia disticha f. nivosa. NCBI lineage: Eukaryota > Viridiplantae > Streptophyta > Magnoliopsida > Malpighiales > Phyllanthaceae > Breynia > Breynia disticha. The sequence goes on from CANYCX011267231.1 coordinate 7,156, forward strand.
ACCTGTAACGGCAGCATTAGAAGCCTGTGCCTCCCCGTGTGTCATGTGGTATACTCGAGCTTTTCCAACGGGCCCCCTCGACTGGCCTACCTGATGCCCAGAACTGTCACCTCTACCTCTGCCCCTAGAACCTCGGCTTGACCCTGTAGATCCAGCCCCAGATGTTGTCATAACTAAAGCTGCTGCTTCATCTCTTTTCTTTGAGAAGCAATCTGCAATACGATGCCCTGGCTTATTGCAATAAAAGCAGTGGCCCATGATCTTGTTGTAAGGACCTGAATGATGACTACCATAACGAGAACAAGGACGACGAGAACCCCCGCTCACCCCTCTTGAAGTACGACTACCGGTCTGGTGGGTCACCCTGTTAAATGGTTGAGCTACACTATCACCCTGGCTAGTCCCACTCTGAGTTACCCTCCTCTATACTGAATGACTACTACGCCCCTGACTCGACTGACCACCACCAAATGCTCTATCCCTTGACTTTTGCTTTTTATTGTCACTAGGGTGTCGAGTATCTACGCCCTCAATAGCCCTCGCTGCCTCAGCGATCTGACGTACATATTTATACTTCATTTGCACTATCATTCGCCCCAGACGCGGTTGAATACCTTTAAGAAAAATCTTGGCAACCTCCGTCCCGTACTCCACCGGTGCATACTTGCTAAGTCCCACAAATCTCTCTTCATATTCTGTGACAGACTCTCCAGGCAATTGACAACATTTAAGAAACTCATCTGCTCTCGCCTCTCGAATGGTCTCAGGAAGCATGCAGGTGACCAAAGCTTGACTAAACTCTGACCACGAATTGCAGAAACCTTCGTATCCACGCCACCAAGTCCTAGCAGTACCCCTCAGTTTGAAAGCTGCTAGCTCTACCCTGTCAATATCTGAGCAGTGGAGCACCTAAAAAATATCTTCTAAATCATGTAGAAACTCTATTGGATCTTGTCCAGTGGTTTCGTCAAACTTGGGCGGCTTCAATTTCATAAAGTCAGAAACAAGCCCAACCCTGACCCTCGGTGCTCCAGCTATAACCTCTGTTATAGGCTGCTGAAAGTACAACCCCTGCGGCTGCTAAAAATGTTGCCCTTGCGGCTGCTGATACTACCGCTCATGAGACTGCTGGTGATATGGTTCCGCTGGCTGATTGTCATACTGATGCTGCTCCTGCTGCTGTGCAGAAGGAAAAGAAAATTGGGCCCCAGACTGCTGTTGGTAAGCCTGAATGAGCTGCTGAAGCACTGCGAAAAATTGAGTCATGCCGACTCCATCAACAGGTCCCGAAGGTGGAGGGGGAGGTTGAACCCCAATGTCATGATGAGTGGAGTGTCCGTCGTCCTCCACGACATGTGCCTCGTCATCAACAACAGGCTCAACTAATGCGCGCCGCCTAGCAGCAGAATCTCTGATAGCCCTAGTACCGCGACCACGACCTCTAGCACGTCGGTCCATAATCTACACAATTACAAACGATATAATATAATACCAATATGCATGTTTTAGTTGCCACAATATTCAAAAATCATAAGAAGATTTAGAATTAATAAGCTGACTCGATCAAAAATACCTAACTCCATACCCTTCAAAGTTTTTGAAAATGTTTATAACAAATAACTATTTATTATTATTATTTTTTTTTTGAACCTTGTCTATGATACCACCTTTGTCACGACCCACTTTCGGACCCGTGGCCGGCGTACGCTACAGTCTGTCTATAGAAGCCCAACCCGCAACGTACAAGCCTCAAATTACATGAAAACTTATTACCTTAATAATTTAACTAATATGATTAAAATTACTAAATTGTAGACATTTCATAATCATAAGTAAAATATTTTAAGTTCAAAATAAATTAGCAAAATAATAGATAGTAAGTTTTAAAATAATCCCACATGTAGTATGGAGTATCTAATAATGAAGTAATGAGTCGAAACAAAGACTCATACTATCAAAATAAGTCTCTCTGCCAAAAGATGTCTTGAGAATAGCAAAAAGGCTAGTTCTCCTTGATACCTTAAAAAAAATAATAGGGGAAGGGGTGAGAAAACTCAATGAGGGATGACACTCCAGACGGCTCAAGACCCCTCACACAATTGGTTTTGCAGACATTTATCATTTAAAAACCATACAGTAGTACTACTACAAGTACACGCAACTACTAGATATATTCAAATCATTTTCAAAGCGTTTCCATATATCACACAAGCATACAATTAGGTATGTCCAAATATATCTAGGCTGAGGACCGAAACGCTGATCTCACTAGGGACCTTGTCTTAAAGTAGATGTAGCGTAATGTTCTGCAGCAGCGGCCACAGAACTCAAAACACTGTATCAAAGGAGGGCTGAGTTAACGAGTCGTAATGTAAACTCTGCTGCTCTATCTTAACTCACAAATCTGACTAAGGACTGAAATCTCAAGGCAGATGCATATGTGACAATAGTCACTAAAGCCCATACAGCGTAACTAATTGTATCAGATAGATAAACAATGGATGTATGTGACTACGTCACCAAAAGCCCCAAATCTGGTAGAGGCTAAATCAAATCACTACACTTTGCCAAAGAGGTTACTCTTAACCCAGTAACATGGGCATCCCAGCAATAAATTACAAATTTAAGCACAAATCACAAATTTATTATGTAAGGGGCATCACAAATGTTGGTTGATTTACACACACAACAGATTTTAGATTTTTACCAAATCTATAATTTAGTTCTTTTTCAAAATATGTGTGAACACAATAAAAACGTATATATAGAATTTGAAAAGACAGCTATGTTTCTGAAGCTACAATCGCACCCACCTGGTGCGCCTAGCTGCTAACCCCACCTATCGCTCCGCATCAGTTGGGGTGTCACACGGGCAATGAGTACTAGCTGATATGAAATGGAAAGATTTGCGTGAGTACTGTGGCAAACCTAACTTAACGTATGCATGATTTCTCTATTCGACATATTTAAATTAAAATGTGACCGACATTATTTCGTACCCAACCCCGATTTATCGATAAACGAGTCAAAAATCAAATTTTCTGATTTTTAACGTTTTTGTCATTTCAAGATTTTTATTTTAAGCTTTAATATACTTAAAATATACTCATCTAATTTATTTGTCTAATAATATCAAAATACTTCATTCATGTTATAAAATCCTTTTACATAATTCAATGTTGAAACTATTTCTTTCTAATCTGTAAAAAAAGTATTAAAATTACTAATTTAACTATTTTGTAAATTATCAAAAATATCGTTTTAACTTTGATAAAATTTAAAAGTAGACTTTCACTTAAAAAAATTTCTAAAAATAATCATTTGTTCAAAAATAAATTTTCGAACAAATCTCAAAGTTCAACAAAAATTCAAATTAAAATTCTAACCCACTTAAAGTCTTAATTAAACCTAACCCATTATTCATTGACTCAAACAACTAATCAAACGCTAACTCCTCCACAAACTCATCCCGAAAACAGAACCCAAACACCTACTCCACCCCAAACCTTCATAATAAAATCAATCATCTCTAACTCAAGAAACCCAAACCTCCATAAGCCATTAACTTATCAGGACATGACAACATCTCAATCAAAATCCAACCTCTTATCATTTCATAACAATAAACTAAATCCACAACCTCCTAAATCAAAAATACCATTAAGCCACAATAA
>CANYCX011267243.1:0-16382 GCA_948193385.1 Breynia disticha f. nivosa
CGGCTCATACTCTAGCTCGAGCTTCTGATTCTTTGTCTGATTTTAATGAGTGGGATTCAAATCCCCCAAGTTTCTTAATATCTGTAATTGCTTTGGATGCTTTGAGTTAATTTATAAATGCATTTGATTTCAAAAAAAAAAACTTTTAAAATTGTTAAAAATTAATTTTGTTTCTGGAGATTCCATTTCTGTAAAAATCCCTCTTAACATCTGTTGTTGGGCTTTCGTGCTTCAACAATCGGAAAATTATGTCAATAGAAAAACTACACAGATTACCAGCTTAAACTATGTATCTTTCCTCAAATGACAATATGTAAAAACATGTGACTAAAATATGAAACATTTTCCTAAAATCCACAACTATCGGATTTAAAGACTTAAATACCATTTTATATAAATATTTTCTCTATCATTCTCTCTTTCTACCAAGTAAAAAACAGATCAGAGTCATTTAATCATTGAAGTAGGAAAACTAAAGCGAAAGCTGATCATGCAAATCAAGAAAATTAATTAGAGTTTACTTGTCTTTTCTTTCTTATTGTCTATGAACTTCTTTTTAGATTTGTGTTTCCTACAATATCTTCTCTCATCGAAAGAACTTGAGTGGAACCTCCTTATTTGATGCTCTATAAGTTTGTTTGGGAATTTAAATTCAACTTGCAGGTATCTAACAACTTTTGTTTTGGGGTTTTAAAGCATAAAGCCAGTATCTTATGATTTTTATCATTTGACAAAAAGGTGACGAAGATAAGTAAGAAAGATCAAAGAAGGCATAGGTGGAATGGCCTTATGAGTGAATGTATCGAGATGAATTTTTTACGGATTGTGCTTGCTCGTTTTGTGTCGGTGATTTTTAGTTTGTCAATTTTATGCCAATTTGTTGTCAATTTTTTTGTTGTTTTTATATGTATAATTAATTTGACGGCAGTGTTTGTCTCTAATATGAAAATTAGGGTTTTATTGTTTGAGCTTTTGTCAACTTGTTGTCATCTTTGTTTGTCTACTATAAGTTGACAACAAGTTCACAGATACTGACAACAAAAAAAGTTTAAAAATATAAACTAAGAATAAGATTGATCCTGCACCTTTTTTGTATGTCAAACAAGCATCGTATAATCTGAATTACCTTTCAGAAGATAGAATTTTGAATTCTATTTTGAATTGGATTTTTTTTATGAAAAAATCTTGTTAAATTTCATCTTGATATATATGGCACCAATATAGTCAATAATATTATATTAGATGTTATTTTTGGTAAATATTTCTTCAGATGTTATAAAAGAAAACTAGACATTTATCTGTAGTCATAATCATGTACTTTAACCTATGTCATTGTTATTGTAAGAATATAACGTACGGAAATGACCCGGTATGTTTCATGATATGTATAAGTGTCATATTCCAATTCATTGTTTGTATATATGTACGAATTTTCTTTTGGAAATTTAAATATGTGAAATAACATTAATTTAGTAACTGCCAACTATCAATTAAATTTAAAAAGATTATCAAAAATATCTCCTGAAATCAAAGAACAATTGTTAACCCACTAAAAATATGAATAATCAATATTTATCAACTTATCCATTAATGAAAATTCAAAAGATATATTTACAAATCACTGTGAACAACAAAAATCAACATTTTTAAATAAAACACAATCCACACGTGAACTAAATTCATGTTTGGTCAAACGTATTTATGATAACTCTTTTATAAATACAAATTATCTATAAATCATATGTTTTTCGAATACTAGTATCATTACCATTATATCAAAAGAAAACAAACAACAATAATACCATTATCAATATAGCAATTTCAATACTATTATTTTTACTTTACAAAATATGCTAAGCAAAGTTCCAGCAATGCTGAATTCAATATTTAAAAAAAAAAATCTTATTCCAATCAGTCAATTACATTACTCAACTTTTTCGAATCTCCAGTAAATGAATACATATCTCGAACCATCTGCGCTAAAATTTCATACTCTTTTTATTTTAAATTATATTTCGTTTGAGGTTTTATGTATGAATTATGAATACAATTTATGTCTTAATTTAGTATTCAATTAACCACTATATATTTTTACTCGATTAAATGTTTGATAGATCCAAATATCCAATATTGGATTTATGTAAACACAACAAATTAGAGGTGGAAAACGGGTCGGAACCGCTGGTTTCAGGTCCGAATCGACAGTTCACGATTCAGGGAATGCCCGAACCGGAACCAGCCCATTTAGGGTACGGTTTGGGCCGGTCCGGTCACAATTCCGGGTCGGAATTTGAACCGTCGATTCCGGTTCGGCCGGTTCCTATCTAGTTCGGAATCGGCAGTTCGAGTTTGATTTTCTTTCGAAAAGTAACCGAATCGCAGGTTCGGAACCGTGAATCGCCGGTTCGGAACCGGAACCAGCCTGAAAATGGCCGGTTCCGGACCATTTCCAGTTGCGATTACGGGCCTAATTTTTGCAACTCTACAACAAATAAGTAGATTGGTTTAGGTTGGATGAAGAAAGACTGTCATCTGTTTGGAACAATCTTCTTTTCCATCAACTTTCGTTTGGTTCCCAGAAATTCAATGCATGGATATTGCAACTAAAAGGGACCTCATTCCAACATAATCACATTCATAAATTTAAATGGGAGGGTCCAAAATTAGTGTGAATTTTAGGCCCGGAAATAAATTAATTTTATCAACCCCAGAAATTCAATGCATGTATATTGCAACTAAAAAATGAATTATTTTCTCTAAGCATTTGGGATGTATACTAATGTGTCTCGTGTTAAAAGTCCATTAAATAAATTAATTTTATCAAGCCTAGTCAACAGCGTCAAGTCTAAATAGGGGGTGGTCATTATTTCATCAAAGAATCATTCATTATCTTTGAAGTAAAAAAAGTGAAGATAATTTCATTTACACGTTCAGACGTTGATATTGTTTTATTTAATTTTTATATTAATTTTACATATTCTAAAATGAAATTATATTCTTATTTAATAAATAAAAATATAATAAGTTTTATAAAATAACTAATTTATAAATAAATAATAAAATAATATATAGAAAATTAAATCTAATTATAATATAATATGAAAAGGGTGGCCTAAGAAAATGGACCCTCCTTTGCATTCATCACATGTTGCCCACTAACATCAACATCAGTTGTATTAAATGGATGGGTCATGTTTTGGATGGGACTGGCATTACCCTTTTTTTTTCTAGTTTTTACTTTTGGGATTACCACCCAATTTCTCCACATGTCATCCCCAAATCTCCCATTTGTACACATCAAATCAATCATATATACACTATATGATATCTAAAATAAATCTTCTGTAATTAAATTCCTGCATACCATCATCAAACTTTTAGGAGATTTGTATAGTGTTTGGTGTAAAATGAAAATATATTTAATTTGATTTGTAAATGAAATTCAATTGGAATTGTAAATAAAATTCATTTGTTTGGTGTAACATGTCAATTCTGTGATTTTTAAATATAAATTTTGTTTGGTATGTTAAAATCCTAAAATAAATTGTAAATTATGACTAAAATATTTTTAATTCTTTCATTTGCAAATCCAAAATTTCAATTTTTTTTAAAAAAACAAACCAAACAATAAAATTTAGAATTAAAAATCAATTCCAAACAAATCCTCAAATTTTTTTCATACCAAGCACACTCTTATACTTAGAAATCTTTATTGGTCGAATTTACTTTAGAATCTAAATCAATATATACATAAGCATGCATATTATACAGTATTATTTCAATATTTCTCAATCTATCATATGCATATTACTCCTTTGTCATAATTGATGTGACATAAAGTATTATTTCAGTATTCTAAAATAAATAATATTTTAAATTTTTTATATTGTTTTCTTAAAATATCCTATGTTTATCTCTCTCGTGTCACATTAATTATTATGAATATTAATTAATGTAGCATATTTCTAAGAAAAAGTCCAAGGTAAAACAGAAAAATCCGCTATTAATAAGAATAAAAAGTTAATGTAAAAAAAATTATCACTTAAGTTGGAACAGAGAGTACTTAATTGGAAGAAAAATTATTATGTTTGATTCGGTTAAGTTAAAATCAAAATTTATTAAAAAAAAAATTTAACTGTTCAAATTGTAAAACCGCATTCATCTAATCAAACCGTCTAAATCATCTGACTAAGTCATCTCAACTGTGTCTAAACCGCGACTAAAAAATTAAAGTTAAAACTCCAACTTTTCTTCAACCGTAACTGACAATTTATAAACTGTAACAGACGATTCATGAACCATAACAATTTCTATCTCAAACCATCCATCCACTCATCCCAAACTCTAATTATCTAGACTCCTCAACAAAATAATTTCACTAACATTAGTGGTGTAATTAATTTGATCCAATCCAAATGAGTAGAATCATCGACACATTTCGAAAAATTATTGCAACACATGTATTGGATTGATACCCAATTGGAAAAGGTCTCGAAGCTTACTTGGCAGTCCCAATCATGGAACTCCTCGTTCGTGGGTTCAGCGGTTAAGGCGTCTTATCCTTTTTTTTTGTGATCACGGGTTCGATCCTCCGTAGTGGCGCTGGGGAGGCATACAGGCCTAGACCTGCTGGCTCTCCAAACTACCCGAAAAGATGCTCCATACTCTTAGTTCATAGGACTAACCGAGCACCTTGCCTAAAATTTTTAAACCGAAAAAAGCTGATGCAATGGAGGAGATATGGGGTCCCTATATCATGGACTCATCCATTAAACAAGTACATAGTCATTTTCATCGGTTTGATATTGATTCTCTTCTAAATTAATTTGAATAGTAAAATCGAACAATGATTTAATCTTATTTTTTTAACACTTCTCATTTGTATAAAAAACAAACTTTATAATGAAAAAAATAATAATGATTAAGAAAGAGAATGAGATAAACACTTCATTTTAGTACAAATTAAATTCTTTGAGTGACAGACTCCCACTTTCTCATGTAGATAGGCAACTAAAGAACAATCAAAAACCTTCTCTCCTTCTTTTCCTCTTCCTTCCATCTTCATATACTCGACACCTTTCTCACTATTTCCTCTTTCATATCCTCTCTCTATGAAACCCTTCTAGAGAGAACCACCATATATACTGCAAATTTGAAACAAATGAGCATGAAGAACACCATAAGGTGTTGCATTTCTTGCATTCTACCGTGTGGAGCACTTGATGTCATTCGAATAGTTCACTCCAATGGCCACGTTGAAGAAATAAGCGGGTCGGTTAAAGCCAGCGAGATCATGAAAGCACACCCTAAACACGTCTTGAAGAAACCCTCATCACCTTCTGACGATGGAGTTGTTCCGAAGATCGTTACAGTTCCACCTGATGCAGAGCTTGAACGTGGAAAGATCTACTTTCTCATGCCAGCTCCACCTCCATCAACTGAGAAAACCCGATCGCGAAGTTCGAGTACGAGGAAGAAAAGAAGGGAAAGTGGGAATCATCAAAGTGGAAATCACCATAGAAGTAACACGAGCAACCTGATGAGCAACGTTAGTAACTCGATTTCCATGACGACAGACTTGCTTATTTCGGACAGGTACTTAACTGAAATACTGTCGGAGAAGATATCAACTCAAAGGGATCGAAGAAGAGGACGTGTTGGAGTTTGGAGACCTCATTTAGAGAGTATATGTGAGACACCGATCGAGTGATGCATAGTATAATCGTCATATGAACACAAAAGGGTTAATTAATTCTAAGTTTTTTTTCTAGACCATGATGAGTTAATATTTCTCTTCTACTTCTTCTTCTTCCTCCTCAATTTTCTGATTCATTTTAGAGGTTCTTATATCAAATTTAGGGTTCAAAGTACTGGAAACTGCTCAATTCCACTCGATTTTTCTCGTATTTTTAAGAAAATAGCTTCGGATTTGCTTCTTCTTAGTGTAAATAGAGGCATAGAGATCGGAAATTAATGATGTTTAGTCTTGGAATTGTGGAGATGATTATATAAATATATCATGTTGGACATGAATATTTTATACGGGATCTTTCTTAATGGTATTTTAATTATGGGGTTCAATTGAATAATTTCATTAATCCAGTGAAATTACCAACTTTGTGATTCGAAAAGATAGAGGTAGGTGAAATTACCAGCTGAAAACTTTGTTTTCCAGTTTTGTTTAATAGATTTGTAAGGGAAGAGAGTATTGTTGGGAGGAAGAGAAGATCCCATGATCTTCATTGACAATTAGGTTTGTTTCAGAAACAATAATTAAAATTTGATTGTGATATTTTCTTACCAAATTTAACAATTTTGAAAAATTATTCACAAATTACTGGAAGGTAAAAGCTAATTATGATAAATACTGATCAGAATTATGATGAGTTCATGATAGGTTTTATGATTTTATCCTTTTTTTTTCTAGTTATGACACAATGCTGGCATCACATTTCCATACATGGAGTAACACCAATTTCACATATTGCCACACTAGTCAATATGGTTTCCTTCTAATTTTGGGTACGTAGTTGCGTTAAAACTCGACTGAGAGAGTTTTACTGTCCTTGTGGTCCTGCCCGGCTCAAACGGAAAATTAGTCTGAGGCGCCCAGGATACTGTGGTTAAAAATCAAGCCAAGAACAATTATCATATACTAACACATTTGTAACGAATATTTTACGGATTCAAAAGTTTTTGCAAAAGGGAAAAAAAATAAACGAATTTAAAATAATAAAGAGACAAATTAAGAAAGAACGATACTACGGAAAAAATGTCAGAAAGAGTGATATTACAAAAAGAGACACGATAAAAAAACAGTCAGACCCGTCATTTTGTCTTCGTGACTGGTTGGCCAGAAACTTGACAAGTACTTATACAATATCAGCCTTTCTGGGTGAGAACGACAACTATATTTCATCCATGAATTCTGGGATTTACTAAGATAAAGAAATGACTGTAATCTCAACTAATTTCATTAATTAATCCTTTGTTATTCTTTCACTTTGCTGAGAATAAAGACAGTCTTGAAATGGACACATACTTACCTTTTTAATGCTTTGATGTTCACTTAATTATATATATCTTTGCTTTTTCCTGATATATTTTATCTTAAACACTTCATATGTTAGAATTTTAATGATTTCTTTCTCACAACAAGTGTCTTCCTCCATGTGCCAATATATATGTAGTTTGATTGAATACACACATAAACTTGAAAATCCAAATAATGGAAATTTAGAAGAAGAGAGGATGCATGGGTTAGAGATGAATGGAATGAAAGTCCCTACAGAAGCTAGCTTTTTTCCACAATAGAATAATTAATAATGCACTTGAAGCATAGATTGCACTATAACAAGTGGGGGTGGCTATGCCATTGTCTTAAAGCATTTTGTTCTCTTAGGGATGATGATGATGATGATGATGATGATTAAACAGATGGTGCCAACAGCATCTATTAACTTTATTTCACACTAGATTTTGACCTCTTTCTTTGCTGTATAGCCATGAAGAACATCCCCAATATCCTCACAACCCTAAGCATATGTACATATAATCTATGAGTCCCCACACCATCTGGGACTGGGACCAACCAAAAGGTGTTTGAATCCAAATTGACTTGATATCTTTTCTTCTTATATATGCGACTTCGCTTTGCTTCCCATTTCTCTCTTTGCCTAACTATGTATAAATGTTACAAAGCCATGGCTGAGATTAATTAATGAGAATGATTAGAGAAGAGTGATTGATTTGAAGTTAGAGAGCTTCCAAACGAGAGGTTACAACAGGTTTGTATTCTTCTGATAAGCAATGTTTGCCGACAAACATAAGAGGGTGCGGTGGTGCATCCATGCCTGAATGCTTCGACTACCTTCTGCAATTGGTGGGTCATCATAATAAATCAAATCACTTTTTTTTTATTTTTTTTAATGGAAATTGTTTGGCTACAACTTGTAAAACAATGCAACAAAAGCTATGCATGTAAGATATATTTTTTTTTAGTTATGAGTTGGATTTTTAACTATTAATTCTTTTATTAATTCTTTTATTTAAAACACAAGTATTAATATTTCAACTCATACAAATGGCTTTTCGAGTTTTATTTATTGATATGTGATAACATTATTTAACAAGAAAATCATTTGGCATTTTAAAATTCAGATATCATCACTAAAATAATTATGAAATATAAAAGTGAAGACAATGAGAAAGACGTACATATACATGCATGCATAGAGTAACATGAACATTAAAAGATATTAACTATTATTATCTCCATCCTAAGATAAACATCATTTTTACTTCTTTATATTATATGTCGTTTTATGTTACTAATGCATCAAATCGTTTTTACTTCTTTATATTATATGTCGTTTTATATTACTAATGCATCAAATGGAAACACTGTTTTACACTGAACTTATTGACTTGATTAATTAAGTGTTTATGTAAAGATGGACTCAAAACCTGAGGCATGGATAAAAGAACTATGACGTTGATTAATTAACAATACGACTTTGAAGGCTACTAAAGTCGTGTTTTTTAGGCGTTCTGAGAACGTCGCTGCTCACCTGTTGGCTAGAGCAGCAGGTCCTTTTTCTAATCACTATGTATGGGGTCTCGAGCCCAGGACTATATTGAGGCTGCTATTGTGGCAGATTCTTTTAACGAAGCTTGATTGTTGTTGATGTCAAAAAAAAAACAGATGAACTTTGTAGCTCATATTTTCAAACTTCCTTCATCATAAAATAGATAAATCACATGAATGAGATTGACAATAATATAGGATAGACGACTAACAGAAACAATGTAACATTATATGACAATTTGAAGCAGTTGCAGTCAATGATTACTGAATAATTAACACAATAGCTCAAGTTCTCTCAGAAGAGAAGAAGACCACAATATGTTATTCCTACACGACGGTAACTTATAAAACTTGTTCCCACCCACACCAATAAAGCAGGCACAACGCAAGGTTCTTTCAGATTGTCAAGGAGCATAGGCTCTAATAATAAGCACCGACTCTGTTAAACTTAGTCCAGAAATTCCTAACCATCTTCTTCACTGACACCAGTAATCAATGAAGTAGTAAAAATGGAATTGTTGGTTTAACGAAAAACCTATGACATGATCAAAACCATAAGTTCATAGCTCTAGAAATTGAAACTTGAAAAACCGAAGCCCAAACTACCCACAGAATCGCTCAATATTTTCTGGGTTCCTACAAAATAATCAAAATACAAAATTATCAGGGAGAGAAGATGAAAGGTAATCACATTGGACTGGAAGCAATGCTATGACAAATACAACAATTCTGCCAAGAGAGAACATAGAATCTCTGATATATGCAGACAACAATCACACAGCCCATGCTCTCACATGTAATATTCAAGAGAAAAAAAAAAGTAATAAGGGTACTCGACAGAGTTTCAAAAAAGAAGGCAAGGCACAAACTGAACTATGATCCCAATGCAGTTCAATTCAATGCCTAAGAGAAAAATTCTGCAGAATATGGTGGCTCTAGGTAATATCAAAACAGCATCAAGCCGTCCTGGTAAGGTATTACCACTCATTTCCGTTAAATTCATACCCTAATAAACAAAATAAGAATAAGAATAGACCACATTTTCCTATGCATAGACCACTTAAGCAAACAAAAGGATCACTGACACAAAAATCGCAATGCTGTCTAAACACAACCCTATATAAAAGCTACCAATTCTAAAATTCTAGGGAAATCAGCAATTTGCAAACAAATTCAATAACAGTACTAATAACCAACAAAATCAACATACAAATGGAAAAAAAAAATCCAATAGCAATCTATAGTATCTCTAGCATTCTAAATTTCTCAGGATATCAGTCAGCAAATTGTGAACAGAATACCATTAACAATTAATAACTCTAATACTAGACGAAATCAATCCTCTAAACTCACATAACAACAATTTACACAGAAATGATCAAGAATAACAATTATAAAACATACAATTTTACAACAATAACTAATAATCTCTCTCACCATTAGCCCCAGCTGATGGTTTCCCTTTCTTAATCCTGTGAAGCTGAATTTGGGTGTCGGTAAAAATCCGCATCCTCTCCATCTCCAACTCCTTAGCGAATTTCATCCTCTGCTTCTCCAAATCCACCATTTGCCTCATCTTCTCACTCTCCACCCTCTCATAAACCTCCCCGAATCGCTCAATAGCTCTCGCAAGCCTCCTTATCCCCTCCCCATCTTCCTCCTCCTCCTCCTTCACCCCGCGCTCTGCCTCCACCTCTTCCTCTTCCTCCTCTTCCTCCTCACTCTCCGACTCCTCCGCTGCAGCCGCTGCCGCCATCGCAGAATAATTCCGCCTAAAATACCCGTCGTCTAGCGGTCTCTTCTGCGGTACAGCCACCGCCGTATTCAGAGGCACCACCGCCATGCTCACCGGCGTCCTCCTATAATTCACGAGGGGAAGCGCCACCGGAGGCGACGGAGACACCGAAGGGGACGGTTTCTTGGCGGAAAAAGTGGATCCGATCAACGCGTCCATCCTCTCAAAGAACGGGCACGTGGACGTCAAAGTCCCATTAGATCCGGTGACTTTGGCCTTCTCAATCTTGTACTTTTTCTTAATGGTGTCGATTCGGTTCTTGCACTGGACGTCTGTACGGTGAGTTTTCTTGGTTAAGCCATGAAGAGCGTTAACGGAGTCAGCGACTTCTTGCCAGTCTTTTTGACGGAGATTTCCACGGTTAAGTTCGAGATAACGGCGTCCCCAAGCGTCAACGAGAGTCGAAGTGGCTTCTTCGCTCCAGCAATCTTCCCGAATGGGCAAAGGACGCGAGTGAGGAGTAGTAGTTGCCGTAATAGCAGTAGTAGGCGACGGCGTTACGGATTCCGTCAGATCTCCCATCAAGAAGAAGAATGATTAATTAGGGTTAAAGTTAGGGATTGTTAGGGTTGAGAATCGGGAACGGAGAGAGGAAATATAATTGGTTTGGTGGTGTTGTAGATGGAGAAGGAGAGAGAGAGAGAGAGAAGAGAGAGATAGCGCGTGAAGTCGCCGCACCGGAAGAGAGAGCGAGAGAATAGGAGAGAAATAAAAGAGGGGTCGCCGGGCGCGTGAGAGAAACGGGGGGTATAGCTGGATGGTCATTGGTTTGCGTCATCGGATTGTTTCTCACTTCTTTTTTTGGCTCGGCTTACAGCTTCTTACTTGCGTCTCTCCGTTAAAAAAATTGTTAAAATTATGAATTAGCTACAATTCAAACTGTCTAGGAGTAGGCATATCAGCATATGTATAAAATTATTTTTTTTATTTCACAAATTTTTATGGAAAATATTTATTGTTTAAAATTATAAATTTTGGTAAATATGTCTATACGAATCATATACTCATATTTGTCTCTTTTTTTTCCCAACTAAACGAAACTAAAAATGAAAACATGAGATTTAAATCCTTCACTCAATTCTATTTTGGTTAAAAAAATTTAAGAGGAAGATTGGATTTGTCTATCTTAGGGATGACAATTGGATCTGATACCAATTGGAAATCCAATTCTCGTCCCCGTTTTGACTGGGTACGGGAATGGGGACGGGGATTCTCCGATTGAAAAATTTGGGAACGGAGACGGGAACTGGGATGGTACTATATCCATCCCGCGAGGAATCCCCGTCCTCATCTCCGTTGGATTCTCCGACGAAAAATACCCTCACCCATCCCCATTATTAATATATTTATTACATATATTATATATATTATTTGTTATTATTAATTTATTATATCTATAATATATATAATTATTTTTTACTAAACATTATATTATAAAAACTATACTTTAAATTATATATATATATATATCCTCAAAATCCAACGGAGACGAAGATGGTATCTAAAATACCATCTTAGATGGGGATGGGGATGAGAGATGAAGTTGAAATTTAGGGACATAAATGTCTCTCTCCTATCCCTGTTGTCATCTCTAGTTTATGTGCAGATAGAGAAGGCTTACAAACGGTTGTTTCTGATACTTATAGCTAAGCTTATATACCTATCAAATGAACCCAACGTCAAAACTCGAACCTCAAATTTTTCCAGTATAAGTTAATAAATTTAACCGCTAAAATCAAAATTCACATTGTTTTACCCAAATATTATAGTGAGAAAGTATGAGTAAAGTGATTGGGTGACGTAAGAAAAGAAAGCAAAAAAAAAAAGATGAGAAATTTAGAAATGGAAAAGAAGGTGAAAGAAAAATGGGGCAGAAAGTAAGGTGGTCCAAGCAAGGCATTGACATGAAGGGGCAGGAGTGCGGAACAGGGAGGGCAAAATGGGAAAGTGAGGTTAGGCGGTTGCGTCGATGTGGGAGTGACGTTGATGGCGCGGCAATGATGTGCCGGCTATCAGACGAAGTTGTGAGCTACTTTTATTAATTCGGCTTAGCAGCTCATCTCAGCTAAATGGCTGCTCAGATAAGATTTTATGTATTTGTCTCGTTCTTTACCACGGAACCGCTGCAGTTTCCATTTTTCAGAATCATTTCCGATTAACATCTTCCCAACTCGTTGGGTTGGGCCCACTTCTTTTTTGACCTCCACCCAATCCCTTCGGATTAATTATGTGGGAGAAAATCACCACATGACTTCTTAAAGTTTAACTTTTTCATAAATAACATTTTTTGAAACTTCCACAGATTATTTACCGCATATCCACAAATCATTCACACATTAATCAATTTGTGGATATATTATGGATATACTATGGACATTGAATTTTTAAAAATGTCTACAATATATTCACAAAGCGCCCACACATTCATTAATTTGTGGATGCATTTTAGATATATTATGGATCTTAATTTTTTTAAAAATGTTTATAATATATCCACGAAACATCCACATATTAATCAATTTGTAGATGCATTGTGGATATGTTATAAACATTAATTTTTTGCAAATATCCACAATATGTTCACAAAGAATCCACACATATGATAAATATTCACAACATATCCACAAACTATTCACACATATAACAGTCCGCACATAAATGTGTCACTGAAAACCCTAACCGTCATTCTATACAGACCTCATTTACACATTATCCACGTTTTATCCACAGCCTATCCATGAATAATAATGACAGAAAATATCAAGTTTCGATAAACTAAACAAAACTTAATTAATTTAAATAAGAATGGATGAAAAAACCTCTTGCAATTGTTACATCTTTTTTCGGTATTATTAATCTGAAACAACGAGATTTGAGCGACATGTATTTCTGAAGCTTCAGTGCATTGTTCAGTCTCGTTAATCTTCAAAATAATTAATCTATCAGAATATTTGGAAGAGTTTATTTTTCCTGAATTCAAAACATCTATGAAAGACAGAAATTCAAATTCAAAGTAAACGAAATTCTAAATCTTGCTCATTTGATATCAAAAGATCATTGTAATCTATAATTTAATTTTTAAAGCCTTTTGCCTCATCTCTCATCACTTCCAAGACTCACATGTATAGAAGATTTTGAAATCACTGGCTGAAAACCAGACGAAAATACCATTTTCACTGATTCAACAATGGTTCAGAAGTTGAAAAATAAAAAACACTCGACGAAACTATCCAGAAAACAAAAGGAAATAAAACCCACAATCTGGAAACCCTTCATACAGAAAATTCTTTCAGATTATATAAGTGATATTCTGTGGTATATGTTTCAAAAAAGTGGTATTTTAGAAAATAGTTTAAATGGTATGAGAACAAAGGAATTTTTATACTTTAAAGTGGTAGTTATGTCATTTTTCCTAATTATGTGTCATACTCTCTTTAATTTACACATTTTTAAAAATTCTTTAATTAATTTTTTTATATAAATGCATATATTATAAGTTTGTTTTGTAAAAATGTCTATTTAGAGTTTGACTTTTATAATTATACCCAATTGACCTTTTAAATAATTGTAAAGGTTATTTTGGAAAGTTTACAATTAAAGAGGTAATAAAATATCTTTTAAAAATTTAGACCATTACAGTTATTCTTTCCAAATCATAATTCAAACACGCAAAATAATTCTTTCGTTTGCTCTTTTTAGGTTACGTTTGTATGACAGTCCTCTTCATATTTCTTCTTGCATTAGTTCTAAATCATTTTTTAAAAGTTAATACATGGTGAAAAGAAAGAACATAAAAAGTTTTGGATTCTTTAAGTCTTATAAAGTTTCTCAAACAGAAAAAATTGAAAGATAAAACTTCTAGAGCTCAGTCTTCATCGTCAATGGTATATTTTTCGTTTTGCTTTGTTCTTTAACTTTTTTTGTTCGATTTTGATCTTTTTTAATGATTTCTTTTTGTGTGATTTTTAGTCTTTTGATTTGTTCTTTATTTGTGATTTTGACTTATTCTCTGTAATTTGTATGTTATTTTGTTCGTTTGAACTTTCCTGAACCATTTGTTATACTCTTTTTGGAGATTTGATGTTGTTTATAAAGTAATATGTGTATTCTTCCGTCTGTTTTTTCAGATTCAGTTAAATGATCAATTTTGTACTTATTTGAACAATATTTAATTTGTTTTGTTTTTATTTTAAACTAAATTATTGTGAGATTAATTAAATTGTACTTTATCAATTTTTTGAACTAATTTGTTCTTTTAATTTGAAATTTTATTCAGTTGATCAAAGTTGTAGTTATTCGATAAAATTTAAACCTTTTTGAATTTTTTTGGAACTCATATGTTTTTTATTTGAAATTTTGTTCAACTAATGAAATTTGTACTTCTTTAATCAAGTTTGTACTTTTTTGAACTTTTTTGAACTAATGTGTGTATACTTTGAATATTTTTTCAATTGTCTTCAACCTTTATTTTTTTTTACTTAACTGATCAAATTTGTACGTTTTTGGGCATTATGCAGGATATTGAATATGTGTTCTTGGTGAAAGTAGTATTTTTAGACATATTATGCAGGATGCAATTTTGAATATAATTGATCAAAATTGGACATACTTGATCTAATTTAAACAGAAATGCCCATAATTGAGATTTTTAAGACAAATAAATATTATTAATCATTTTATTAACAATTTTTAACCTAATACAGACTAAATTGAATGATTTTTGATAAATGGTATAAAAACAAATTGAAATTAATACAAATAAAAAATAACATCAATTGTTTGAAATTCGTAAAGTTATTTGAACTCTTTTGAACTTAATTGAATAAATTAATTTAAAAGATGAATAAAATAAAAGAAAAGAAAAGAATAAGAAGATAAAAATCTGTAGGATAAAAAAAGAAAAAAACGCAAAAGAGATAAAAAAATAGTTAAAAACTTAAAAAAAATAAAAGAGAGATACAAGAGAGATTAGAGGAGAGAAAAGAGAGATTAAATTCTTTTATAAATTTTCTTTTTTTGTCCTTACTAATAAATCTGAGCATTAAGTCAATTATATTAAAAATGAGTGTATTTTTTAAATAAGTTAATCATTGGTGCATTTTTGTAAAAGTCAAACAATAAGGGTATATAAAAGTGTTGCAAACCCAATCCCTTTCTTCTAACGAATGGGTGAACTATATTTTAATAATTAAGTAAACTATGACGTTTTGAATTTGAAATTATATGAATGTCAGTGTATTTTTATTTATTTCTGTTTATGCACGTTCAATGTTGGTCAATCATATGAATGTCTGATTTCATATTTTAAATTACAAAAATGTCACTTTTTATTCTCTCTGAAAATGAACAATAATGAACAACAATAAACACTAAACAAATAACCTGACATTTTTACAATTGTAAACTCGAAATTGGGCATTCATATAATTGACCAACGTTGAATGGGTATAAACAAAAATGAACAAACATACTCTGACATTCCTACAATTGAAAACACAAAAATGAACATTTCCCTAATTTTTCGTATTATATTCAGAATTATTATGTTTTGAGTTTGAAATGATAGAAATATCAATGTATATTTATTTATTTTTGTTTATACCAGATTCTAGTTCACAATTATATGAATGCCAGATCACATGTTTTAAAATGCAAAAATATCATTTTTTGTTCTCTCGACATATGAATAAACAATAATGAATAACGATGAACACTAAATATATGTATAAACATTACCTGACATTTTTACAATTGTAAACTCATAATTAGATATTTTCATATTTTCAAAACTTGAACTGATATAAATAAATTTGAACAAATATATCATAATATTCCTATTATTTTAAACATAAACTGTTTATCCTGTAATTTTTCCTTTATTTTTATGGTGTCATTCCATGTAAAAATTCCAACAATAAATCCAGGCGGGCCCAATGAAATCCGTTAAAATGGTCCGTACAGTAACGGAACTCCTTAACCGCCATATTAACGGCGTTAACT
>CANYCX011268032.1:0-13121 GCA_948193385.1 Breynia disticha f. nivosa
GATGTGTTAACTAATACGATCGGTATTTTGGGAATATAACGGAATAATGGAAATTGGAATATCCGACCTATTAGTGTAAAGTTAGTTTACGTAACTAAAAGTTAAATAAAAAGTAAAGAACATGACATATACGTGAATGATAAGAAAAGTTTTAAATTATTCGTGATTAATACGGTAATTAGGATAGGATGTTTTACCACATGAACTGTTGATGGGCGTGGGCAACGTGCATCTTAGTGAAGCGACATGACTCCTTGTTGTTTCAGCCAAACGACGTGCAGCAGCCCACTAAAAACGACGAGTTGTTGAGTTTAGAAACCCAATGACATGATGTCTCAAACCAAACATCGGGTCGTCTGACTCGACCCGACAACCTGTGACCTAACCCGTGTTCCCACCCATCTCATCCGAACTGTGAACTAGCCAATGAAGATGCAACACGTGGTGGCACATGCGGCAGTTTTCGGTGATCAAATTTTTTCAAATTTTTAACAGATTTAATATTTACAATATTATGGAATTTTTGGTATTTGTTTCGTAAATATTTCCAATTCAGAAGTATTTATTGCATTTCAAATTGATTAAAATTTTTTATTTTAATTATTTTAAGTGTACCTATGCGTCAAATAAAATTCTAATCAAATTACAGTATATTTGCACGAGGTATTAAAAATTTATTATATAATTTGTTTAAATTTTTTACATAGTTCTATATGCGCTATAGAATGGTTAATTATAATTGTATATTTTAATTATTGTAAATATAATAGTTTGTCAATAAATTCTAATAAAGTTACATTGTAGTTGTAATGTCTATTAAAAATTTATTATGTAATTTGTTTACATAGTAGAGTTATTCTATATTCGTTATAGATAATGTCAATCATTAAATGTTTGTGAAAAAAGTTCGCGTACGTAAAGAGATTGAATTTTGGATTCTTTCATCGAAATCCTAAAATTAAGAGATATTTTTTTTGTGAAGCTCAATTTTTTTAAAACAAATATTCTGAAATTCCCCAAATTCATAAAATATACGGTGTTAGAGAAAAAGATGAATATGTATATATTTAAAACAACCTTCTGGGCCTCAAATCCTTTCATACAAGCAGAAGCAAATAAGTAGTTTGAAAACAAATCCAAACTAACATATATACATAATATGTACATCCAATGTACAAAAAAAAAGCTGAAAACAAAATCTCTGGAGTCGTACCTCAATCAAATATCGAACAAGTCTCTGATCACCACAAATCCGCTCCAGAAGCAGCTACCTACAATCTACACATCATTTAAACAATCAAAGGGGTGAGTATACAAATATACTCAGTAAGTGAAAGACAATATATCGAATAAATGATGTGCGAGATAATATCATGAGGTCACAGGGCATGCTCATGTCACTCTTCTCGGTTGACACATCGTGCCAATTCAAACACGAGATGTGCTCAGATTGCCTTTCTCAGATCGCATAGGTCGTGCTCATAACCTTTCTCAGGTTACCTAGCAGCACGTGGGCATGCTAAGATTTTGTTTCGACCATTTCGATTCTGTTTTCATGTTCTTTGAGTGTTCACTAGGTGCTTTAGGTCATATACCTTCTCAGTACATCATATATAACATATGCACACTCAAATCATCATACAAACTCATCTAAGAGTCAAATCATAGCAAAGCACATGTATACTCCTAAGAACCATCTCAAGCATAATAGCTCATACTCATATTAATCAGATTAGTGTCATAAATTATAAAGCAGGAATCATACATGCTAATTATGAATGCCAATCGTACAGGTGCATATGAATGATATACAAACACATGTGAATGCGAATGCCCGGGGCTGACATCTCTTTTCATTTTCATTTTAATCATCGGCATCTCACTGGCATCGACATCTCACCGGCATCAAGAATCTCTCTCGGCATCGTGAATCTCTCTCAGCATAGTGAATCTCTCATGGAATATCATCGACTTCTCACCGGAATCGAGAATCTCTCTCGGAATAGTAACGGCTCAGTGTCACTCAATAATGCAACACAATGAACGACTACATTCCATGGCCACAATCTCAAGTATGCTCAGTCATAAGCAAATCACATGCTCACAAGCAATTCACATGCTCAACATAATCAATAAGCAAATAAGAAATCACACATTTTTATTGTGCTTACTATCAACAGGCTATCAATAAGATATCAACATGCTCATATATCACATACTAGCACAATCCATATATCACATATGAATCAACAAGGCAATATCAACATGCTCATAACACATATCAACATGGTAACAATGAGCTTACTAGCACAATCCATATATCACATATGAATCAACAAGGCAATATCAACGTGCTCATAACACATATCATCAGCAAAAATCATCATTCAAGCTTTTAAAACTCATCATTCTTCCTTTAAGTGTCTTATGATCATTTAGATTCTTATAAAGACAGGAATAAGTGTAAGAACACTTATAAGAGTCGTAAGTGTAAGAAAATACTTACAAATAAGCGTAACCCACTTACCTCGATTTACGTGCAAAGTCGTAAGCACCAACACCGACTAAATCTCGATCCAACTCGCGCCTAGATCCTCCTAGACAAAAAATCATACAGGGATTGTTAATAACTTATTCTCTTACTGATTCCTAACCAGGAATCAGCAATAAAAACCCTTAATATTATTTCTCCAATCACAGCAATCATTCTTATCATTTGTTCAATGTTTTCAAGCCTTCGAATCAAGTAACAACTCTTAAGTTATTACTATTAGGTTTCCAGCAACCTAACCATCAGAATGTCAATTCTAACAATTCCAAACTCCCACATATAATCAAAACTAGGCAAAAAACTTCTTTGATTGAACTTGGGAGTTATTTCTTACAAGAATTAAGATGTTTCTTGCTTAAGGAAGTTATTGTGTTGAGTTCTAGGGTTTCTATCAATTGTCCTATCTGCTTATCTCTGAGTTTGCTCTATTTGAAAGTGGTTCACTCACAATCAGTACTGTTCGATTAATTCCCAGTCAACACGACTTTGAGCATGGGTCATGCCATAAGATCGTGCCATGAAATTTCAGCACGTGCGTCTATTCAGTCGGGTACGAGCTCGGTCTCTAATAAATTCAACACGTGGGCGTGCTGATTTTCCAAGATGAGCATGATGTAGTGCTAATCATCGTTCATGAGCACGAGGAAGTGGTCACAGCCCGTGTTGTCTGCTGTTTTCACAATTTTACCTAAAGTAGTCTGATTCGATCACATTTTAAGTTATTTTCCATATATTTTAAATGCTACAATTTTTAGGACGTTACATTTTTCTTTTGGATTAATGATTACATTGCTAAAGTAAAAATGTATTTTAATAAAATCAACGATGAAATCAGTAAATTAATCTTGAAAACAAATTTTATTTCTTAATTATAGGTATGATTTGTCAAAGATTGTTGGAAGTAGTAAAATATCTTTTTTGCGTTAAAATATTTAAGAAATTTTGGTTTTGGAAAATTTTGGAAATGAGCAAAAAAAAATGTAATATCGTGTAAATAGATGTGATCTAATAAATTACATTTTACGAATTATTGTATAATCTTAGTGACCAACATAGACATAATTGGAATGCAGTTTAATTGCGATACTAAGTTTGTGAAACTTAAACATAATTGCATAATTATGGAATCGGGATGGTGATTTGTCGAAAACCGATAAATTCGTTTTAATCGTTTGACGAGTTTTTAAGTAATATGAATTATTTATGCTAATTAAGTTAGTATTAACTAAAATCATAGTGGGTATGTTGATTGGACTTAACCTAAAATTTTATGGTCGCTTGAATATTTAGTATATTCATAAAGATAAAAATTTTAGTAAATCGAGAAAGATTTAAGTAATGAGAATTACTTATAATAATTAATATAGTATTAATTATAGTATTGATTTGAGTGTTATTGGGTAATATAGAATTTTCTGCAAAGATTATACGTTAATTTTCAAAATTCTATTGCAAACTTCATTGTGTGTGAATACGTGCCTTTATGGACGTAACAACTTATTGTGTAGACAATACTATTAGACTTAATGTGAAATAAGTCAAAAATACCATTTCTTGGGTATTAGAATTTTAGTTCTATATTCATTATTAATGTTTAGCTAGTTTAACTATTACTTAGACATGTAAATTTTTAGTACAATTTATTAGAAATGCCACATTTCTATATGAATAAATTTTCGTAATTTTAGTTTATCACATAATGAACATATATTGGTTAAGTTATAATAACTTAGAAAGTGGAACTAAAATGAAATTTACTATTAATAGTTAAATTTTGGTCTAGTAAATGTATTAGCCCAAATAAAATTGTGGTTCTACCACATTGTGTGTAGAGCTCATTTTATGTGAACCAAGCACTAGATTAAGATTTAATGAACAAATAGTAAATTAGGTATAATGCTAAAATTCCTTATTTAGAAAGCAATAAATTTATAGTTAATATTTATTTGTGTTGTAATTACTATCTATGTACTACTTCTGAAGTCGATTAATATTGAGGTAAATGTAATCACGCGTTAGGCTTAAGTAGTATTAATCGTATAGGCTGGAAACAGTTTTTGCAATGAACAATTAGAAGCGACAAGCTTTTTAATACCTTGATTTTGAGAGTCAAAATTCAATGAAGTATTGTATGCTCGACATAATTTTGGATTTGTACAAAGTGAAATAAGTGGATTCCGATGTGTGTGCCATTATACTTTGTGTAATAAATGATAATTGAGATTACTAAAAAACATATTAGTGTCAAATTTAATGGATCAGTGGATCGAAGTCTATAACTTCTAAATTTGATACTTGAACACAAGGGTTGTGTATAAAACCTTAGAAGCTTATATGATTCATAAAATAGTAATATTAGTTAATTGGTAACTAATGCGCATAAATATAACAAAAGATGTTATCTATTCCTTAAGGGGGTTTATCCAAGTGGGAGACATATGTATTAACAACCTAAACTTGATGAATATACGAGATTATTTATCGAGAAAGTTCTTAGAAAGAAAGTTGAGAAATTTTTTAAACTAAGGACAAGTGGTAAGGAATAAGCTTAAGAATTAGAATTCCTAAGAATTGAAAGATTTGGGAGGCTAAAGTTTAGTTTTTAAACATGAGCTCAAGATGTTTTGTTGGCAAAATATCTTGATTACTTAAAGTATCATACTTTGAAGTATACACTTTAAAGTGTAAAGTGTACCATGTTTAAAAATATATTGTTTTGTATTTCATCTTTCGAAGATGATAAATTTAAAATGTAAAGTGTACCATGTTTAAAAATAAGTATCATACTTATTGAAGAATTAAATAGCCTTCAATTGTGTTTGAATTATCTTAGTGAAAAAAGTCAAGCAATCAAGAGTGATGGAAAAAGTGGGAGTTAAGAAGTAGTTAACTTATACAAGTGAGTCTTGAAAAGTAAACGTCTTCTTTAGCGTGACACTTACGTCTTAACATATTGAAGAATATCTTCAATTGTAACACCCTGAAAAATAATAGAATTAAAATCATATGAAAATAATTAGGTTGATCAGAAATAAATTGAAAATATGTAAAATGAACTAATGTGCAAGATGAG
The DNA here is from genome assembly GCA_948193385.1 of Breynia disticha f. nivosa. NCBI lineage: Eukaryota > Viridiplantae > Streptophyta > Magnoliopsida > Malpighiales > Phyllanthaceae > Breynia > Breynia disticha. The sequence goes on from CANYCX011268032.1 coordinate 5,625, forward strand.
ATTAAAATGGAAAATAAGTTTGGAAAGGAAATGAATGGATTACAGTAATATATGTATAGGCAAAGTTAGAAATGAATGCATAAAGGAAGAAGCACGAAGTGTGCTTAGATTTAATAAATTCGTGCCATAGAGGGGAGCAAAGCACGATCCGTGCTTGGAATTTGGAACCGTGCCAAGAAAGGAGTTGGCACGAGCAAATGGGCACGGATCATGCCAAAACTTGAGTGGGTCGTGTCATGATGTCTAAAACTACTGGGTTTGATTTTTGTATTCATTTCTTATGGAAACTTGTGGAACTTGAGAGAAAAATTTTAGAAACCCTAGAGAGCAATTGGAACTCGATTATTATCTTGGATGTGAGGTTTTTACAAGAAAATGATTGAATGAAAGGTAAACTTTTACTCTTTATATATATATGAGTTTCCATCTATTTCTTCGATATGATGGGTAAAAGAAAGGTTACAGGTTTAGGTTTGAGAGATGAAAAAATGATGAATTGGATATGGAGCTAATTAAGGTTAGTCGTTATTGAATTAACAGAGAGATAAGTACGCTTTATTAAGGTTAAATAAGCAAGTGTGACCTTAGAATGTGAATTGGGGTTGTAGTTATGAGGAGGAAAGCTGAATTAAGTGAAGTCTAATCTTACTTAAGTAAATATATATAGAGTGATTACTAAATGTATTATTATGGGCATATTATTGATAGGAGGTTCTATTGTGAGCTTCGATCGAAGTTGGCTTGAGGCCGATTTGACAAAATTATGGTAAGTGTTCTATACTTACTATGATTATGCTCTTGCATATTTAAATGATATGATACTTTGGATGTTATGATTTGTTATGAAGGATTCTTAATGAATCCAAGGCTTAGTATGTAAAATGCTAGCATGTGTATGCTTTAGTTCTTATGAAATAAGTTTAACTTATGAAAGGTTTGAAAGGACTATATAAGAGAAGATATGAGAACACATCTTATGATCTTAATGTGTTATTATTCATAATGCATAAGTATTCATTAGTATGAATTAATAAATGATATATACTATGATCATATGAAAGATGAGTAAGTTTTCATAAATAACTTTCATAAGTGTCCTTACACTTATTCTTGAGAATTAAGAACTTATGTGTTCTTGAAAACTTGAGTTATGAATCTATATTAGCTTGGAAGCTTGAACACATGAAAGAATGAATAATGCTCATATATGAAAGCTATTCTAATGAAATTTTCTAAAAGCTTGATATGATTCTTGCTTGGTGATTATATGAGCATGCTTATGTGGTTGATTGTTATTGGCATGATGATTATGCCTACCTTGTGTTCATATTATTACTATATGAACTTTACTTTGGTTTGGTATGCTCGTTATGACTATATTCCTTATTGGTGATATGAAATTGATTTATGATTGACATAAGGAAAACATGTGATTGCTTTATTGGCATATATTGAGTATGTGATTGCTTAAGTTTGTTGAGCATACTTGATTGAGATATGTGTCCATTTGAATGCATGATATCATTCATGTGTTGCATCAATTGTGTGACACATTGGTCGATATACTAGGCTGGGCCTAGGGATTATTTCAAGAGAGATATCGATGGTGGTCTGGGATCAATGATATTCTGATAGAGATTCTCGATGCCGAGAGAGATTCTCGACGCCGAGAGAGATTCTCGATGCTGGTTTAGGACAGAGGAAAAAATGAAAAGAAAAAAAAAGAAAAGAGAAAGAAAGACCCTGGGGCATATCGCATGTGATTGCATAGTCATTCATGTGCACATTTATGATTAGCATTCATAATTAGCATGTTGATTATTGCTTTGTGACTTATGGATGCTGGTTTGATTTATTATGAGATGCTTGATATTGTTATGCTCTGCATATGATGTATATGGTATGGTTTGAGATATGTGTTTTGGTTCTTATGCTTGAAATACAAAGGAGGCAAACAAGTGTGATAAATGTGTGTTTGATATAAAAACATTGTATATATGGTATAAGTGTTGTATTGAATATGTATGATGACATAATATCTTGTTTGCTGAGATTTGAATAAGGAACCGAAACATAAAATGCAAAATAGAATGGCAGCACGTCCTCGTGCTTAAGAACACGTCCTTATGCTGGATATTGAATCTGGAAAATTTGTATGAGCACGACCTCGTACTAAATCATGACACGACCTATGTCAATTGGGAATGAAGGGATGAGCACGACGTCATATTCATCAGCACGCCCGTGCTAACTGGAAATTCCCCTGCACTTCATTTAAACTGAATTTGGGCTTATACTTACTGAGTATTTTTATATACTCACCCCCTTTGATTGTTTACATGTTGTGCAGGTATAGCAGGATTGCCATGAGGACATTCGAGCACGTATGGAGCAAACATGGATTGATTGTAAAAGAGTTGAAAAGAAGTAAAAATTTTTTAGTGAATTTCATTTAAGTTCAATGTAACTTTTCAAAACTCTTTTATTTACATCTATATTGTCCTTGTTTTTGAAAGATAATTGGAAATATTCAAAAATAAATAGTTTAATTTTGAGTCCCACATCAATAGATCTTTCAACGACAACATTCTTGTTTACATTATGTTGAGCATGGACTACAGTTCTTTAATAAGTTAGAGATAAATTTTATCATTGTATTCTAAGAATTATCTTAGGGATAATGTAATCTCATTGTGTGTGACTCTAGCCGAGGTTATCCTAGATTGTTTTGTTCAATTAGCTAAATAATTAGAGTGTTAGGAAATTCTTTAAGTTGAGTTGCCTGATTGTGATTAATGTCTATTGCGATGTACTAATAGTGTGAATATTAGTTCAGCTGAATTCTTATTGTAATTCATTTTGTTGTCATCAGTTGATGATATGTTTGAGGGGTAGGCATAGGCCTAATGTGCTCATCATTTTGTGATATGACTATTATTGTAATAGTCATAATTGCTTAAGACATGTCACATAGACGAGGGCATTTAGTTGCTTCTTGGATCTTGTTTGTCAAGATGTGATTCAATTAAAGATGCTAAGACTAAATAACGTCGTGAGTGGATTTGATTGAAGTCTAAGCTCAAGTGATCATATGGGTTTGAACATGAGGTGTCTATTTCCAATTCTATAACAAAGTTTGTGTGACCATAAGGAAGAATCGTTCTTTTTAATCATGTTAAGATATATGTTGGCTCGCACCACATGATCTTTAACATGCCCTCAAAGATTGTTGCTTACAAGTCTTGTAGAAGTTTGTGGTTTAGTCATGAGAATGATAGAGCTACAATTGTTCATGAGATGCAATTCTAATGAACACATGGATTTTTAGTCATGGAAGACTGAAATTATACGTAGAGTGCTTTTAGTAAGATACTAAATTGTGTCATGAGGACATATATTCTCGTTGAATGGTATGAGCAGACCTGTATCGACGAATGTAAGTAACAAATATGGGTAATCAATTCTTCGTGAATATATTTCTAAATTGAGATAAAATGGATGTGCCCATGTTTATATGAGATTTTAGGGCTATTATCTTTCATGAACAGCCCATTCGAGTAGGAGAATTTGAAGGAAGAAAGAAATTGATGTATAAGTATTTAGCAATATTGTATGGTTATATTTAAGCATTATAACCACATCTTCCTTATGTGAGAATGGTCCTGATCTTGATTTTAATGGATGTTGATTCCAGTGGTAGCTAGTTGTTTTTTACTCATGGAAAAATTTTTGAGTTTTTAAAATTGAGGATTTTAGAGTTTTGAATTTAATCCTAGTAGTTTCTTAACGTCAGTGGGAGTTTTGGATCTTAATCCCAGTGGGAGTTTTCCAAATGTAAAGATAATGTTTTGGTGGCATGTCTATAAGTTTTAGAAACGCATAATTAAAAGAGTTGAAGTAACAATCAAGTGTTGAATTGTTCGTGATTCTTTTAGTAACTTCATTTGTCAAGAATAAGCTGTTGCAACTATCTCATCCAATTTTACTATGATGTTGGATTTACGTAAAGAGAATGTGAGTGACATCTGTTGAATTAAATGAAAGTTGAGTACTAGTTGATCTAACCAAAGCAATGAGAACAAAATGATATTATTTTTAGTAGATTTTAGTTATGTGCTAAAATAGTATTAGGTTCATGTTGGATTCAAAGTCCAATTAATAAGGTTAATGAGAGCATTAATGATCGCAATTAGATTTGTACAAAAAAGTTGAAAAGGAGTTGTAGGACTGATTTTCACTTGTATAATTTACCTCGAATAGATTTAGTCCAGATGACTAGTCTAATTTCTAAGCTCATAAATCTCGAAGGGAGATTTAAATTGAGAGAATGTGTCTCACAATACAAAGTTACAAAATATAAGAGTTTTTAAACTTTGTGAATTAGAAATGAATTGAGGTGAATCCTAGTTATTCTTATTTATGTATTGGCAATTCCTGTGTGGCTAGAATAAGCGACCTAGCGGGGTAAGAATAATTTACGAGTTAATTTTGAAAATGAGTTTTCAAGTAGCTATATCAAGATTTAGTTAGTCTTGATAATGAGTTTTGTATCCATATTTGATGATATAAAGAAAAATGATTAAATGTCGTACTCTATGATAGTCCACATATAGTATGTCTTATTTAGTTCAAGAGTGCAACTTGTTTAATAAGCAAGAATCTTGTTGAGTACAAGAGAGTGACTGTGATACAAGTTTGAGACTTATTTTGTACAAGAGATGGTTCTACTATGCTAAAAGTAGTATAAGCTAGAGTAGAGAAAACTAACTAATGAGTTGGGTTAGTGGGAGTAGTAATGAAGATACTTGCGAAACACTAGAGTTTTAATGGCATTGCTAAAGGATTTACAAGTGGAAATAGTGTTGCATAGTTCTTACATAAACCAATAGGGTAGGAATTAAGAAAGTAAGTTTTCCACAAATGAATAGTTAGAACTATTGTATGAAGAGGAGTTTTGGAAAAATAGATTATGTGTACTATCTAAGGTCCAACTGCCTCGAACATATATGATGAATCTTAGGAGATAGTCATATTCGATAGCGTAAAGAACCTAATCTAACACAAGTATCGTTATGAGTCGAGAATGACTTTATTGCATAAGAAATTATGAACTTATTTTTTTTATAAGTCCATAAGAGATTTTAAATGTTGATACATTAGTTAAAATCTCATGTGAAAAGAAATTGGTTTCTTGAGAATTGGTGACGTGACAAATGTCTATTTGACATATAACATTATACATAAGACTGTTATGTGTAGTTTTGTAGAGCATGTTAACAGAAGTAGCCTACTCACATGGGCGTGTTACTTGGGCTCTATATTTGTAGATATAATGCCAGGATTAGGTAGTTATTGGAGAAATATACAATAACCAAATACTACTTATAAATTGTATCGTTGAATACGTCATGATATGTTGAGTCATGTGAATTTATAAATGTGTGAATGTGAATTAATAAATGCAAATACTATGAAAGGTTAGCCTGGTATTTAAGTTCTGTCAAATACCTGAAGCGCAGTCCTGTAAAAGGCTAAAAGGTGAATTGAGGGAAGGTGCTTTGTGCACTGAAGACCGAAGCTTTTGTGTTATGCAATTTTATAAACATGCATTCATTGGTTGAGAATACATCACAACACTATTGAGTATAGTCTGTATAAGTCGACCAAGGGATAGAAAATGATTAAAGTAAAATTGATCTCAATTTTTCTTATAGAGACCCAGTAGCAATCAAGTGGATTTCTACAAGTTCCTTTCTTACTTTGATATTATTGTGAAGAATGTGTCATGATAACTAATTTGATTAATTGTACAAATAGGTTGCACTAGCTACGAGTGGAAAAATGTTAGCTCTTTGGTTAGATGTTATGACATACGGTGGATCAATAATAGAGAAGGAAGATTATTTCTAAAGATATCACTCGAGTTCATATAACACAGAGCCCGAATTATTGTGTTCTTGTAAAAAAATTTGATTAATGTGGTTAATCAATACTTCTTACAAGATATATAATTAGTGTTTATGACAAGATTTCATGAGATCAAAACGAGTCGAAATCGATGATATCAGGAAAGTAATATAGGGAATAATCACGATTAGCCGAGACTAGAAAATAGCGAATAATCGTCTATTATACTTGAGCTGCTTAACTGCTAGAAGCTCATTTCATTGAAGCTCGCGCGCCCGCACTACATAAGATGGAATACGATCTCTAAAAAGAAAATTTGTACTCGCAATCGTCCTGTGCAAGTGGGAGATGAAAGAATAATTTATTCCGCCTATGATATTTGGGTGTGTCAAATAAATATAATTAATTTGAGGAAGTTAATTAAGGTTTATTCGATAAAAGAATTAAATTAGAAACACTTTTAGTTTAAGGATTAAAGTGTAATTGTAAGTGGAAAGACACATATTCACCAATAGGTACGTACCACTCTATAAATACATCATTCATCCCTCATTCTTGGACACACCAAAAAAAAAAGAAGTGAGAGCACTCTTTCACACAAATAACCAACATGTGGTTCTCTCTCCGAGTAGGTTGATCGGTTTTTCCAATGTAGGATCGGCTGCAAAAAATTGTCCGTATCTCAACGTTTTTACGCCTTTCGATATGAGTGTACCCTTCAACGTGAAAACGATTTCTTTCCGCTGCGCTGAATGAAATTCAAAGTCAAAATTTTCTGTTCATTTTATTTACTGCTTTAATTAATTATGTGTTAATTAATTATTATATATGTGTTATGTATATATTCAATTTCTTTCAAATTTACGAAACTTCGGTTTTCAGTGTCTCAACGTTAAGGTTAAAAATAGACCTTATCTCGTTCTTTTGGTTAAGCTACTCACACAAATTAGGCTCTATTTCGTTTCAAGTACGAAATAAACGTCTTCTCGCACACTGTTTTAGCAAACAAAAGGGACATATAATTCATGAATTGTCATTCATGTAAAATTATTTTTGTTTTATTGCAAAAAGCAAACAAATAAGCAAAGACTTATTTCCATCAATTCTAAAATGGATTTTTTGATGCAGTCCTTCACCAACAAAACTTTCTAATTTCAATTCTACCCATTGGAGGGATTTTAATCTATCAGGATTGGCATTCTAAGTTGCTTTCATCTTTTGAAAAATCTTCCAAACTTTTCGTTTTCTTTCCCCAGGGCCAAATTCATTTTGGGTGCTTATAATTATCTCTAATCTTTTATTTAATCACAATATTTATGTTCAATTTACGACAAAGAGAGTTGTAACCCTAGTTATTGATATTTATTTATTATAATATTTCTTCATTAATTATAAATTTTTATTATTCATTTATTTATTTGTTTAAATAATTTTCAAATTAGTTTAGATAAAAAATTAAATTAAAAAGCATATTGAAGATAAAATTAAATTCTCATTCTTGTAATGGAATTTTTAACGAATCTATCTTTGAATTTGTTCATTTCTTTAAGACTAACATTTAGATTGTTAAAACTTTATTTATTTACATAA
>CANYCX011268171.1:0-16269 GCA_948193385.1 Breynia disticha f. nivosa
GACCGTGCCTAGGGGCTTGCCCGACAACTGGAATTAAAACAGACGCGCGTTTCCTTTCGTTTTTCACACGAAAATCACCAAAACACTTCCCAAAACTTCTCCCAATCATTCCTGATCATTCCAAATATAAAACCTATCCTACAACAACACATTTCAATCAATTTAACAGTGTTTTCAGCCCCGAATCAAGTCTTTCTCGCTCGTGGGTTCAAAGAAATGGGAATCAAGGTAAATGTTCAATCCCAAGCTGAAATGTGTTGAAAAATAAGTGTATTTGGTAGGGTTTTAATGGGTTTTTGTTGTAGTTTATGATCCCATAAGCCTTTAACCTTAAAACATAAGATTTTGTGAGAATTTAGGAATTTGAGTTTTAGGGAACTTTGAGAATTTTGGGTAAAAATCTATTTAGGGGGCTGAAATGATGTGCATTGTGTGTTAAATGATTGGAAATGTGATTGCAATTGTGTAGGGAACAATATTCAGAACCCGACGACGGATCGAACCTTGGAGGCCGAGGTAAGTGCTTAATTGCCACTTACTTGATATACTATACTTGTTATTGAATGATTCTTGTTGGTATGATAGTTCTTGATGTTAAAATGGAAAATGAACTTTGTAAATTTTTGGCGTCACAAATGGGGCAAAAGATAATTAAATTTATGAAAGTATTCAGGAATTATTGTTAATTTAATGATAATTTAGATTAGAATTAGAAATGCCTATAAATTGACAGAGTTAAAAATTGTGAAACTTAACATATAATCATGCATATAAGTATGTTGATTACGTTAAATTATATTGGTTGTTATAACAGATTTTATATGATTATATAAGACAATAGACTAGACAAGCAGAACAAGATCGAAGCTTGAGATATTCTAAGTACTTCAGCTAATAGTGAAGTAATCTAACTCACTTTTAGATACAACTAAATACAGATTAATTAATTGCAATGAATGGTTTATATATGGACATATATATATCTATATATGTGTGTGTGTGTGTGGATATGATTAAATGAATAAATATGATCGAAAAATTAGATAGGTAAACATAATACAAATTTATTCACACTGGTACATAATCAAATATCCAGTGAATACGATTGATAATTATACATATGATTTCATATAGGTTTACAATTTATATTTTAGTAATTGTGATTGATTGCATGATTGTTATAGATATTTTTTATTGGCAGAGATATATGATTGATCAATTAAGAGATGAGCAGATTTAAAGAGATAAGTAGAAATATGATATGAATAAGGAGATGAATGTAAATTGAAAATGAATATGGAGATGTGTGGATTTTTAATTATATGATTGATGATTATACAACTTCAGCAAATATGCAAATGAACATTATAAATTACTATTTATATGATCGCATGAACATGAAAATGAATAATATGGTTTGTTATTTATACGAATGTAGAGAATCAGTATATGACTATGGAAAATATGAATTATGTTTATTAAATAAGAAATAATTAATCACTGAGCTCATAACTCACCAATTTTCCATTTGTATATTTTTTTTCTGGTCAGATAGGTAGTTAGGAGCTATACCTATGAGTATGTCTGTAGGTAGGTCAGTTGCCGCTTCCCAACACTCTTTCTCTCTACATGCAGAGATTTTTTGATTATAGATATGTATATGTAAACAGTTGCATGTTGCGTATGACACAATTATATGACATGAAGATATTTAGATGATAGATAGATTGAGTTGTATGTTGATATTTAGTATATATGTGTATGTTGGATTTTGAGGTTATGTTGTATATATGGTTGATTTTAGGTTGATATTCAATACGTATACAAATATACAACAGATGCACATGGGCCATGCCTAACAAAACGAGCACCATGTTGCAATTGAGCAGGGGGCATGCTAGTATAACACAGGACCATGCCCATGGGACATGTTACACTAACACGGGTCGTGTTCCAAACTGTGCCACAGGTCGTTCTGTATATTATTGTATGTTAAATTGAATTGTAATTTTTAAATAAATAGTAGATAAATAATAAAAATAGTAGATGAATAATATTATATGAAAAAGTTTTTCAATATTCAGTATTTTAGGTTAATCAAAATGTTAATAACATGATTAATAGGTTAATCAGATTAAGGTGTTATATTTTGGTATCATAGCAGGGATATGATCCCTAGGGAGTGTTTGAGTCTGTGATTCATGACATCCATTATTGTTTGTGTTGTTTGAATTGTGTGATAAATTATTCTTATGTTTACATTTAGGATACTATGTCTCATCCTAGACAACCATCACAGAGAGAGGGATCAGCAGACATTTAGGGTAAGTGTAGATGTTTGAATTGTGAGCTATATGATCCAGATCATCCATAATACTATTATCCAGCACAGTTACACCCATAATATTATCCTATCTATAGAGCCCCACTGATGAACATATGTCACAGACGATTCAAGAAATTCAAAGACTTAAAGCTTGGGGCAGTGGAGTTTAAAGGAGCTATAAATCCAGCATTTACAGAGGACTGGTTAGAGAGAACAGAGAGGGTATTTCCGATGATTTAGGCACTGACAAAGGACATGTTAAATTTTGTAGTGTGGCTATTTTAGAGAGATGTATACAATTGGTGGAAGATAGTTCCACATGCTATAGAATTTTTCTCCAGTACTTACCTGGGATGAATTTTTGAGGGAATTCATGAGAAAAAATATGCCAAAGGTTTATACAAATGCTAAATAGAAGGAGTTTCTTGCTCTAAAATAGGGAATTTTAACTGTAGCATAATACGAGATGAAATTTACATAGTTGTCATACTATACTGTTAGTCTCATTTGAATAGAGAGACAAGTATAGGAAATTTGAGAATGGACTGAATAAAAACATACGAAGAAAAATTACTAGAATTGAAATGGGAGACTATGTAGATATGAGAGATGCTACAATTAGAGCAAAAGAACTTCAAAAAGATGATGATGACGATGAGAAGAAAAAAAACCAAAGAGAGAGGGATTCATACTGAGGAATCAAAGAGACCTAAAAAAATAAAATATACTCGCACTCAGACTGAATATAAAGGATATATCATCTCTTGACCTCAGTCTCCTCCACAACAGATGTCTCGTGGTAGAGGATTTGGTAGGGATACGGTAGAGGAAAGAAGAGTAGTGTAGGATTAGTTATAGAGATGACCAAACCACTCTATCCACAGTGTCAAAAGAGGCATACAAAAAGAGAATGCAAAATGACAGTTGGATGCTATTATTATTGTGGTTAGAAAGGAAATTTTATGAGAAATTATCCTAAAAGATTAATCAGAAGAGAGATTGGAGGATATTTACCTTGATCACAGTCATCAGTATAGAGCAGCGATCCGATGTCTATAAGCAGTGGTACTTGAGGTAGGGGCAGAGGACATACAATATGTTTGTCGTCTAGTAGAGGTAAAGGAGTCTCAGGAACTTAGCTACAGTGCTAGAGTTTTTTCCATGTTTAAATAGGAAGCTATTAACACTCTAAAGTTCATTACTGGTGAGTTATCTTTATTTGATACAGTTGTTTATGCATTTATAAATCCAAGTTCTATGCATTCATTTATCACATCCAAAATAGTACACATAATGAAAATAAATCCTGAATCGTTGACTTAGAGCAAGGAAGTTCATACTCCTTTAGATGAAATTATATGGGTGTAAAAAATATATAAAAGCTGTATAATAAAGATACATAATTTAGAATTTTCAATAAATCTAATTCTATTATACTTAAATGATTTGATATTATACTAGGAATGAATTGGCAAACACGACATCAGGCCAAGGTAGATTGTTATGTAAAAGAAATAATTATTGAAACAAAAGAACAAATAAAAGCAATATTTTATTGAGAAATAAAATTAGTGCCTAGTTGTTTAATGTTAGCTATGCAAGCCTTTAAGATGATTTGAAAAGATGTGAAACTTATTCAACACATGTGGTTGAAGAGCGACAACGTATGGAAATATAAAATGAATTCCAATTGTAGAACATTACCCAGATGTATTTTCAGAAGATCTATTGAGATTATCATTTGATAGAAAAATAGAGTTTACTATTGAGATAATTCGTGGTACAACACCAATATCAATACAACCATACAAAATGACACTAGTTGAATTACAGGAGTTGAGGAAACTGCTATAAGAATTACTTGATAGAGGGTTTATTCGATCGAGTGTCCCACTTTGGGAGTACCATTATTATTTGTAAAGGATAAAGATGTAACCCTCAGGTTGTGTATTGACTATAGAAAATTAAATTAAGTAACAGTAAAGAACAAATATCTATTACCTTGGATTGATGATCTACTAGATCAACTGTAGGGTGTTACGATATTTTCAAAGATTGACTTACAATTGTTATTACCATCAATTAAAAATAGCACAGGATGACATTCCAAAGACTTATTTTCGAACTAGATATGGTCATTTTGAGTTTTTAGTCATGCTTTTTGGTTTAAATAACATTCTAATAGCATTAATGGCACTGATTAATGAGACATCCCAGTCTTTCCTCGATTAATTTATGATTGTTTTTTATTGATAATATACTTATATATTCAAGGAACAGTGAGGAAGACAAGGAACACTTGCATATAGTATTACATATATTAAGAGTAAAATAGTTATATTCAAAACCTAGCAAATGTAAGTTATGGTTGAATCACGTAGTCTTTTTCGGATAAGTGATATCTGAATAAGGAATATCAGTAGATCCAAAAAAAGATTAAAGTAATGCTAAATTGGGAACCCTCAAAGACAATTATAGAGGTACATAGTTTCCTTAGTATGACTGGATATTATAGAAGATTTGTTGAGGCATTCTCGATTATAGTAGCTGAATTGACTAGACTACTTCAAAATGATGTATTTATTCAGTGGAATGAATAGTGTCAGCAAATTTTTGATGATTTATAGTACAGATTAAACGTAGATCTAGTTTTTACAATACCTACGAACGCAGAAGGATTTATAATATATAGTGATGTTTCATATCAGGGAATGGGGTGTGTACTAATCCAGAATTGAAAGTTTGTTGCATATGTTTCTTGACAACTCAAACCACATAAAATAAACTATCGAGTACACGATCTAAAACTTACTATAGTAATGTTTCTTTGAAGATATAGAGACATTATCTATACGGGGAGACATTTCAGGTTTTTATAGATCATAAAAGTCTAAAATACTTAATGATCTAGAAAGAGCTGAACATGATAAAGGGAAGATGGTTAGAGCTGTTAATAGATTATAATTGTACGATTGAATACCATCCAGGAAAAGCAAATATGGTTGCTGATGCACTCTTTAGGAAATCTAATTTTCTTCGTCTAACTTGCAATTAACACCAATGGGTGATTTGATAGCTTTAGGAAAATTGAATGCCAAGCTAGAAGTATATGAATTGAGAGTGTTGATAGCAATATTGGTTACTAGACCGATGTTATTATAAAAGATACAAGAAGCATAGAAAGAAGATGATGAGTGTATAAAAATAATTTAACAAATTGATCAGGGTGTAGAGACACCATTTCAGTTAGTTAATGAGTTGATTATGATGAGAACTTGAGTATGTGTACTAAATGTAGATGAAATTAGATAGGAGATACTGGATAATGTGCATAATGCTCCATACGCTATGCATCCAGGTTTGACAAAGATGTACCCTACTCTAAAACAACATTATTAGTGGCTAAAATGAGAAAAGAAATAGCAAAGATTTGTATATAGATGTTTAGTATATCAGTAAGTGAAATTTTAACATCAGGCACCGTCAGGTAAACTTCAGTCATAGCCTATCTCAGTCTAGAAATGGGAAAGAATAACTATCGATTTTGTGATAGGATTGCCATGCACACAATATAGAAAATATGCAACATGGGTGATTGTTGATAGATTAACCAAATCCACACATTCCTTACATATCAAACTCAAAATCTCTCTAGAACAACTAGCAAAGTTATATATATGAGAGAGTTTGATTACATAGTATTCCTATATCCATAGTATCAGACTGAGATTTGAGGTTCCTACAGATTTTGGCAGACATTATAGAGTGTCTTGGGTATTAAATTAAATTTCAAAAATGATTTTCATCCTCAGACAGACGGGCAGTCTGAAAGAACTATTCAAACACTGGAAGAGATGTTACGATCTTATGTATTAGAATTTTAAGTTTCTTAGGACAAGTGCGTACCATTAATTGAGTTTTCTCATAATAACTCTTATCACAGTAGTATTGGTATGACACTATATGAAGCCCTATACGGACAAAAATATACAAGTCTAGTGTACTGGTATAGAGAAGGGGCAGAAATTTTTGAAAGACCTGAACTTGTACAAAAAACCATTGAAAAAGTACAATTGACCAAAAGTAAACTGAAAGCTACACATGATAGATAGAAGAGTTATTATGATCAGAACATGAGAGAAATGAAATATAAAGTCGATGAAAAGGTCTTTTTTAAAGTATCACCCTCGAAAGGTATAATTAGATTTGAAAACAAAGGAAGTTAAGCCCCAGATACATTGGACTGTATGAGATTAAGGAGCAAATTGGTCCTTTAACATACAGATTGAACCTACCTACAGATTTAGCTGAGATTCATGATGTATTTCATGTAATTATACTCAAGAGATACAAATTTGATCCTACACATGTCATTCTAGAGTTAGATGTACAAATTACAGAAAATACGACTTATATAGAAGAACCAGTACAAATAGTTGATCATAGAGTTAAATCGTTGAGAAACAAATAGATTCCTATGGTCAAAGTTCTCTATAAACATAATGATATGGAAGAGGCTACATGAGAGACTGAGGATAAGATGAGAAGAGATTATCCATATCTATTCATTGGTATGTTTAAATTTCAATTATTTGGATTACATATAGATAAGACATATAGAATGGTAAACCTACAAATAATGTGCATAGATAAGAATACAGAACATAATTAAATATAATAAAAGAATGAGTAACAATATATAAAAAGGAGTTTTAAGGATAAAATTGTTTAAGGTGGAAGAGTTGTAGCATTCTTATCTTAATAATCTATAATTAACGTAATAAACACACAAATTAATAATAAATTACATGTTTTAATGATTTGACATATGTTAGAATTATATTCATGAAGAAATGTATATGAAATGAAGTTAAAAGTATATTACAGGTCAAAATGTTTAAAAAAAGTTAGAATTTCAAAGGATGAGTCCATATGGTTAGCACGGTGGGTGTGCTGACATCAAGGTGGCTGTACTGCTGGGTTAAGTTTGAGCACACCTGTGTTGAATAAGAGCACGACTGTTTTTTTGGAAAATGATTTTCAGCACGGTGATCGTGTTGTTGGCCGTGTGAGTCAGAATGTTTAAATCAGCACGACCATGTCGATTTGGAAGTTTCTCGTAAACTTAGAAAGTTGAAACATGAGGTGGCTATTTGAAGGAATAATAATGAAGCATAAGAATGAAAGCAGAACAGAAGAAGAACAAGGGCTGAGAGAGAGCAAGAGAAAGTAGAGAGAAGAGATATTTAACCAAATATTTAGCTTGAAGCATATGATTAAGCATATGATCGATTTAGACGAACAAAAACTAAATAGGAATTGGAATCAATGGGGTAAAAGGTAAGTAAATTTACAAAAGTATTCAGGAATTATTGTTAATTTAATGAGAATTTAGCTTAGAACTAGAACTGTCTATAGATCAACGAAATTGGAAATTATGATACTTAGGATATAATCATGCATATAAGTATTTCGATTATGTTAAATGATATTGGTTGTTATAGGAGATTTTATATGACTATATATGAAAGACAGACTAGAGGAGCAGAGCAGGATTGGAGCCCGAGATACTCTGAGTACTTTCGCTAATATGTGAGTAATTTAAGTCACTTTTAAATATAGCTAAATACAAATTAATTAATGGCAATTAATAGTTTATATATGTATATATATGTGTGGGTATGATTAAATAAATAAATATGATCAAAAAATCAGACAGTTACATAGAATATGAATTTATTCACACAAGTATGTAATCGAACATCCAACAAATACGATCGATAATTATACATACTATTTTGTATAGGATTACAATTTATATTTAAGCGACTGTGATTGATTACATGATTGTTATAAATATTTAATATTGTTGGAGATTTGATATTGGCAGAGATTGGATATTGGTAGAGATATATGATTGATTAATCAAAAGATAAGCTGATGTAGGGAGATGAGCAGAATACGATATGAATAAGAAGATGAGTAGAAATAAGATTGAACACTAAGATGTGCGGATTTTTGATTATACAATTGATGATTTATATGATATCAATGAATATGCAAATGACTGTTATAAATTACTATTTATATGATCATAATGAATATGAAAATGAATAACATGATTTGTTATTTATACGAATACATGGAATTTAGTATATGACAATGGAAAATATGAATTATGTTTATTAAATAAGAAATGATTACTCACTGAGCTTGCAACTCGCCAATGTTTGATTTGTATATTTAGTTTCATGTTTAGATTGGTAGTTGGGAGATATACATATGAGTATATCCGCAGGTGAGTTAGTTGCTGCTTCCCAGCACTCTCTCTCTCCCTTTCTCTATATGCAGACATATTTTGATTATAGATATGTATATGTATACATTTGCATGTTGCATGTGATATGATTATACAACATATGACATGACGTTATTTAGATGATAGATAGATTGAGTTGTATGTTAATATTTAGTATATACATGTATGTTGTATTTTGAGGTTATGTTATTATATGGTTGATTTCAGGTTGATATTCAATATGTATACAGATATATAATAGATGCAGACGGGCCTTTCTTAATAACACGAGCACCATATTGCAATTAAACAAGGGCGTACTAGTATAACATGGGTTTGTGCCCCTAGGACATGTTACACTAACATAGGTCGTGTTCCAAACCGTGCCATAGGAAGTGTTGTATACTAATGTATGTTAAATTGAATTGTAAATGTTAAATATATAGTAGATAAATAACAAAAATAGTAGATGAATAATAATATTACATGAAAATTTTATAAATATTCAATATTTTAAATTTATGAAAATATTAATTACGTGATTAATAGGTTAATTAGATTAGGGTGTTACAATATTCCTATAGTAGTGACCGACTAGGAATATTTAGAATAAAATCTGCCTCTTGAAGGTCCGACAAACATATGCTTCACATATGTGAACTTAAGCATCGAGACACTCAATCATGGAATTCTATTCTTTCTTTGCACACAGAAATAACAAAAAGATAGAATTAGGTGTCTTAACTAAATGTAGTCCATAGATAATGCTTGGCACAAGGGCTTATGCCAAAAACCACCCACTTGCACTAGGCCCAATCAGGTTTAGTTTGAATTCGAGAGATATTTACATCCTCTCAAATTGAAAAAGAGATAACTGTCTTGTCAATAATCAATGCATTATCATTGATAGCATTCTTGATTGATCTTGAATCTATCACTCTTAGTGATATTTCTTGAATACTTTTGGACTTAGGATGTGACCGAGAATCCTTAACCTGTGCATTGACCTTGTTAATGTCACACAAAAAATCCAATGGAACTAGTATGATGGGATCATTCATAAACTAATACAAAAATCCCTTAATCCATAACCTTATCTACAACTAACCTTTTTTTAACCTATTCAAATTTTGTATTTGAGTTATTTACACTGTTCTACTCTTAAGAATTTTGTTTTCAACTTGTGACACCTTTAAATTATGAACATTCACCAATTATGAGTTTACAATGCTTGTGATACTTATCCTTAGTACATTTTGACATCTCACCTGATCGAATCTATAACTAATGCTCATTGACATTTGTTCAAGTTGTTTGTTTGATAAATTCAACTCTTAACACAAAGATAAACAATCTATGTTCAAGTTAGACACATCAATAACATGTCTTATACCTTGACTTAGTCCCACTTAAACTAACATAATCTATCATTATAGTTTTTGATACCCCATATCATCTTCATTTAACTAAAGTGATTAATTGATCAATCACTTCTCAACCATTACTTGATGTAATGTTACAATATTTTTCAATTATCAAGATAATATCAACATGGTTGAACACCACATTTCTGTTTGTTTTATTGTACGTGCAATTCTTTACTTTCATTGAAGCCAACTTGAATAAAAGCTTCCTTAAATTTAGGATTCTAGGCATGTTGATACTTTCTTCATTCTTTTAAAGCTTTCTCATCTTCCTTATATTTCTTGTGTAAATAGATTCTTGTTCCACAACTCTTTGTGAATGCAGTCCTACTTCCAAGCATTCCTTTCTTTAAGAATTTGTGATGCATAGATTTAGCTCCTATTATTCTTCTTGGAAAGATGATATCTCGATCAAGAAAACAGTCTAATTGAGCAATAACTGTTGGACTATTGGTGATGAAAATTAAGTCCTTCCTATATTTTTATAATGTTTTAAATCTATGAACTTGATAAAAAAAATTATTTTCAGGATGAATCGTACTTAATAGGTTGAAAAATTATGGAACTAAATCATTCAAAATGGTCAAAGATGTTCTAAAATATCCTTCCTAGTCGACAGGATGTGTCTAAACTTAAGTAAAAACAATTGGACTCATGTGTACAAAATGAACAACATTCCATTCGACCAAGAAGCTACCTAGTCGAGCAGCAAAATGCCAAAATACTACTAGAATGAATTTGGACTCGAGTAGACTTATTTCTGCTCGACCATGACATCAAAATACTCTAGTAAAAGGATTTCCAGTTAAACAAAAGGAGAGCTGTTATTTGACTAGAAAGTGCTCTGCAGTAAAAAGCACTATTTTCAAGACCTCTAATCGGGACACACTTCTCTAACGACCATATTTTCAAAAAGAGGTATAAAAGGCCAAAGTTTCAGAAGAGAGAGCAAAAGTCGACATTCTAAAAGTCTAAAAGCATTCCATAAAAACTCTCTCAAGCTCTTTAAGAATTTTAAGTCAATTGTGCAAGACTAAGTGTATTTTCTTTGTCCATCTTTAATATTAGCAAAACTGGTTTGATTTTGTCAAGTGTTAGAGGATAGTTCATGTGACGCTGAAATTAAATTCCTAATTATTTCTAATTGATTGAAAAAGGTGTATATATTTTTATTTTTATTTTTTTAAATATACGATGCTCACAATTTATATGCGGGTGAAATTTAGATTCAATATATCAAATAAAAATACATTAACACTATGTAAAATGATTTATACAAAATCATTTACAAGTTAAATCCATTTTTTCCAAATGTGCTTTGCTGATCTCGCTCGTGGAAATCCTACTGAACCTGCACAACATTCAGCAACAAAAAAGGTGAGTATATAAAAATACTCAGTAAGTGAAACCTAGCGTTGTTGAGCTGAGGTGTAGGGGAACCTTCGGCCAACACGGGTGTGCTCGTGGAACACGAAGCCGTATTCGAGCCTAAATTCCCTAATGTCTCACCATTGCCATGTCACACACAGTTTTATAACTTCTCACAATCCAAAACATTTATTATATATTCATCTAGAATACCATACTTAAACACAAACCATTCAGCAAGCTCATACATGATCTATACCATATAAATATATAGCCATGAATCACATTCCCTCATTTTCATCTTTTCATATAATCTATACAATATTGATAAACTTTACGTGCCAATATTAATCAATCAAGTCGCTACACAATCATTCAAACAATCGTAGATACCGACTTAATAATTCCACATGCTTTAATGAAAAATTTCAATTCACGTTAGTGAATTTCATGAATTTCAAATGAAGATACAACTAGGCGAAAATAACCCAATTTAGAAAACATTCAGCTCACAATTAGAGTTACGAACGTGATTCAAGATAGTCACGAACGTGACACGTGATTTTACCCAAATATTGACAGATTGCCAGTCACGAACGTGATTGAGAAGAGTCACGAATGTGACTGGTTGGCAGCCAAATTCTCCTGTTCATAGCACCAGTCATGAATGTGACTAAGAAGATTCATGAACGTGACTGAGATTGGCAACTAAGTTGTTCAGATCAGATCACCAGTCACAAACGTGACTGAGAAGAGTCACGAACGTGACTGAGATTGGCAGCCAAGTTGTTCCTTTCAGAATGGCAGTCATGAACGTGACTGAGAAGAGTAATGAACGTGACTGGTTGACAGTCCATCCACTTAGCATTCATACACATCAAACTCAATACATAATCACCCTTTCACAAGCCAACCTCACCAACACAACACATTTTACTTTTAACCATTTAAAAATCATTAACCATTTCATGACCAACAACAAGCATATCAATGGAAATTTCCACATAACCATACCACATCCAATTAATCAACTAAATTATATTCATCAACTCATATAACTCATAAACACAACATAAGTATCCCAATTACACTCATTATAGTTACCATTCAAGCATTGAAATCACCAAGACCACTCATACAACTTTTAACATATTTCAATCCCTCATTTTAGCATGCAAACATTAATTCTATATCTATTGCACTCATGAACATGAATCCAATTCAGATAACTTTAATTCACATTAGCTCACACAAGAATTCCTTAAGCCCATCCCAACACATATTAATATCATTCCACTTTACACCTTAACACTTTTCATACAAATTCAATTTTATAGGCATACACATCATCATCATCTCCATCACAAATATACATAAAAACAACTTATCACAATACTTATGTTCATCCATATACTTACTAATCCAAGCAACAAACACCATTTGAATGCATACATCAAAGCAACTCAATTCATGATCACATTCGTACCATAATTTCACATACCGATCCATAACCAAACATGAATATGATGTCAATACACTTCATTCATCATCATATTGTCTTTCCAATAATCATCATCAAAATCACATAACTGCGTTTTGCTGTCACACAAATAAGAACATTATATGCACATGATGAATGAGAATGCATGTCATCTAATGCATTCCTTAACATGATCCCAATTAGATTTTAATTTGTGCCCTTTCTTGGCCATAATATTGACGTTTGCAAATGGGCCTCGTAGGCCAGGAGTATCGATTATAAATAATTGAATCCATATAATTTGCGCCCTTACTTGGCCATAATTTTGGCACACTCGTACGCACCTATGCGTTTAGAGCATTTACCACTTGTGCCCCGGTGTAGCATTTTATAGATACTACCCGTAATACGCTCCCAAGAGCCATAATCACTCCCTCATTTTGCTCACTAAGAGCCCATTATTTCTTGCTCACTAAGAGCCCATTATTTCATTATATTTGTCCACCTATGAGCCCAATGCATGAATATGATGTGCATGTCCATGCAAATAATCATGCACTCATAAACCATTCCATGCCATAACATAACAATCCAATTCCAAGTTTCAACCATCGACAAATCTCAACCGATAATACCATCGCCAATCAATTAAACATAGCCACCATAGGCATAACAACCATCATCCACAATTCTCATCATTCTCTAATAAGTTATACAAGATCATAAAAGATCCTAAAAGATCATATAAGTATACATGTTTTATCAATCACATTCCATGTTCATAACATAACCATAGTTCATACATGTTCATTTCCATACCGGCCAACTCGTGGCATAAACCATTACACATCAATCATAACTCATACAATTTCATTACAATAACCGCAACATGCACTAAGGCCACAATTTCATATAAGCAATCACTCATAATCGTAACCAAACAAGATTACATATTTGAACATCTCAAGCTTTATTCACAATTTCCATAGGCATATGCTTAAGAAACCCAACACTTTTCACAAAGGAAATATCATTTACATGCACCATTTGCATTATACTAATCACATCACAATCTCCACCATTCATAGCTCATTATACCACATAAGCATAAACATATAACCACACACTCACAAACTCATCTCATTATAACATTTTCTTATTCTTAAGCAAACTCATAATCAAACCACATTAGTTTTCCAAAACATCAATAGTACATTTCATAGCACTCCACCATCATCAATTTGCATTCAAGCATAATAAAAACACAAGCTCATTCAACTTTTAAGAAATCCGCATAAGGACCATTCAAGCATACCATTATTTTAATACACATTTCCACTAGCATATTAAGAAATGAGTATTTAGATCATAGGTTTAACCCAAACACGGCTAATGCTACAATTGTAAGTATCAAAGTGCACTTACCTTGAATCTAGCTAAGCTCGCCTTCTGGGCGACATTCCAATTTTTGTTTTAAATCCACATTCCTAAAACATATTTCACGCATATCAAATTTTATTCTCATTCAAAATCAATAATAAAATTCTTTTACACTAATACATTTTTAGGCTTCTTAGCCCTCCAATTTCATTTCCAAATCTTTTGGTTCTCATGTTTCATTTACCGCTTCACTTTGATATATTCACATTTATATATATTTACAAAAGACAAAATTATAATTGTACCTTACAATACATACATTTTCAACTCAACCATCTCATATTTCTAGCGATTTTTCACTTAATTCACTTAGATATTAAATTCTCAATTTACCACTTAAATTTCTTACTTCACCAAATAGCCCCCATTAAAATGAAATCGACAATAACCCATTCTTAATTAATTCTCAACAATCAACTCTTAACATTTTAGTTTTCTAATCATAAAGACAATGACATAAATTCCTAAATTCCTCTAAAATTGTAATCTTCCCACAAGTAAGTTTCAAATCCAGAACAATTACAATTCCTCAACAACTCAGTTCATGTAGGAAAATTTGAAAGGAAACCCACTCATTTTTAGGGAGGAATGGTTAGTGGCAGCTCCTCAATCGGAGCGAGACTGGTGGTGGCTGTGCGGCGGCGTGCGAATGGGCTCAGGTTGTACATCCGGCCACGGTAGAGCACAACGAGCCTCTTCCAGTCGTATGGCAGTGCATGCGAGGGAGAAAGATTGTGGTGGCTGGAGGCTTGCGACAGTGCAGGAAAACAGAAGAGAGAAGGCCAGAGGAAGGGAGATGGCGTGTGGAAAGGATGGGAAAAAGAATGGGGGTTGGAGTGAAGGAGAGGAAGGATGAGTGTGAAGAAGCAGAAGGGGTGACTGCACATGTTTTTGGAGAGGAAGAGGAAAACTCATTAGGGTTATGTGCGAATTTTAGGGTTTTAAGAGTGCTTTTGTTGGTACTTGACAAAAATACCCTTGCTCTTGTATCTTTATTTCTTTTTGCCCAAATTAACTCTCTCTTTAAATTTTCGTAAATTTCTGTACATACGAAATAATCATATCTTTATTTAATTAATTTAATTTAATCCCTTCTGAATTTAATTAATGCTCATATGGAAAGAAAATTCTATTTCTTTCTATATTCCTCCATTTAAATTTAAAATTTAAACTTTTAAAATTTGCAGGCATTACAGTTTAACTTTCTTGTAAGGTAGAATTCAAGCCATAATTCAAATTAGTTTGTAAGGTTGCTTGAGTTGGAATTCAAGTGTGTAAAGAAGTTCTTAGTAAGCTAGAAAGTGAGATAATAGTAAGTGTTTGCCAAAATCCTAAGTGGGAGCTTAGGCAGTGGACTTAGGTTTAAGGATTGAACCACTCTACATATTGTGTTCTTGTTTCGAGTTTTCATTTTCATAAAAATGAATCAAAAGTTGTGGTAGCTCTATTCAACCCCTTTCTAGAGTTACTTTTGGTTCTACAAATAATATCAGAGTAGGACTATTCTTCAAAGGCTCAACATCCTAGTGATGATCCAACAATGGCAGAAAACTATGTTGTGGATATTGGAGTCAACCCTAGTTGCCCTCCATTATTCAATGGCACAAATTACTCTTCTTAGAAGAACCATATGAAGATTCACAACACGTGTGAAGGTATCAAAGATTGGAAAGTCGTCATCCATGGACCTTTCATTCCAAAGAAAGAAAGTGGCAAATTGAAAGACGAGTTGGAATATATCGATGATGATTGGGAAAAGGTCTATGTAAATGCCAAAGTTGTAACATCCCGAAAAAATTTTCATATTAAAATAAATGTGAAAATATCAGTATTTAAAAGTATACGAAAGGTTGACGTAAGATTGACACAAAATAAATAAAGAAAAATCAGGAAAATTCTGATTTTAGAAAGTACGCGCAGTGAAACAAAAGTA
>CANYCX011269066.1:0-14151 GCA_948193385.1 Breynia disticha f. nivosa
ACAATTTTTAGGCTTAAAATTTATAAATTTTTGCTATATGTTTTTCCATTATTTAATGTATCTGGTTTAACTTTTCTGTTTGTCTCTTGTGCAAAAGATTTTCTTGTCAGAAAATTTTAGGAAAGGGGTCGGGCTGGCCCATGAACTAAAGACGGGGAGTATCAAAGAGATTTGGCGAATCAGCAAGTTAAAACTCTCCTAGCGCCGCTACAAAATTAGAGATTGAACCTCTCTTCCTCAGTGTGCTGGTTGATCCCCTTAACCGCTGAACTCACGGACAAAGGGTTCTGCATAAGATGAATGAATGTGGTCTTATTAGTGAAAAATGTCGAATCACAAATTGAATGTGTGTGCCAAGGAGGCTTGACTTAACTGGTAAAGTCGAAGATTCCAGATCTCTTCTCAGCCTTGCAACCTGGGTTCGAATCTGCTCGACGATACTTTACTGGTGGGCTACCGCCCTTGGCTTCCTTGGTGGTTACACGTCCGGAAGGAGATCCCTTCCCACTTATGGGTCACGAACGGTTAAGAGTCTACCTATGAGTTGGCCTTCTTGCAGGCCCTTCTGGCAGCTCCGGCTGCTGGGTGGATCCCCTGCTAGGCATTCGCTCCCTGACCGGGTTCTTTGGGGTTGAGCTCCCCTTGTACCCATTTTTTAACACAAAAAAAAAACAAATTGAATGTGCATCACTGAAAAATGGTAGGTTTCATCGAGTTCTTGACATATAACTCAACTTCTTAGATTTATATTAAAAATAATTTAATTTTTAATTTTAAATTCATTTTTACTTATTATTATTGTATCATTTGTTTTTACTGTTTACACTGCAAATTGACGTAATCATTTAATAATAGTAGTCAAGAAAATACCAAAATAATCCAGAAAATTAAAAAAAAAACTTGGTTTTGCCTATTACAACTGCCACAATCTTTTTCCCACGAATCCAATCAAACTTTTTCACCATTTGAACTTAAAAATACTAAAAATTTGAAAATTAAAGTGAAAGATGGCATTCTAGACAATTTGAAACCTCTCACATTACAAGTTTGAAAACAAATATTGCACACAATATCATTTTAATATAATACTAATGCATTAAATTAATAAGTTTATATTTGAAACTTCTTTTCAAAATCACTTTTCACATTTCTCATTTCATATACATATATCGATTCTTATTTTATTATTTTATTATGTTAGGAATAATTACTCAAATTTCACGTTAGTTAGAAGTGAAAAACGTGTTATGAGTTATTTGACAATGTTTACATATAAAGTTGTGAAAGAATACTCCTCTTATAAATTGGATCTTTGACCTTAGTGATTAAGTATGAGAAAAAACAAATCTTCAGTCTAGTTAATTAGAGAGATGTAAATTGAGTTTGAGTCTTTTATGTGGGGAGAGATTTTTTTACAGTTTTTTCGTTTAAAAATTGTAATCTCTGTGAGAGGGTTTTATAATTTTGGCCGTTCAAAAATTATAATTCTTATTTAGTAGAGACGTTGAAGTAGGTTTATTGTTGAAAGACCGATCCACGTTAAAAAATAATTCTGTAACATAGCGTATAATAAGATAAGGTTGTCTTGATTGAATTTTTCTGTTGCTTGAAAAGAAAGTAAAGTAAGAATTTATAAAATAATAAAGAGTTAAGAATGAGAGATTTTTTGAATTTTTGAAAACCTTTAAAACAATTATATATGTGCTGATAAAACTTCTTTTTTTTTTTTTCCAAACAAGGTTTTAGACTACATTTACCTTATAAAACCTTCATCAACATCCAAAACTCACATCCAAACACACCGCAAGTTCGAGGTTAACTCCATAACAATAAAGTATATCACCCTTTTTATTTTTGGAGTCAACGCAACAATAGACTTATTTGGTTTAGAACAATTACTAGCAGTCGGCGAAATTTCATATATTATAATTGTATTAATTTTGTTAATCTAAAAATAATATAATTTTATCATAATTTTAGACTCGAGCGATACTTCAGTCTATTTATTAAGAATTAGTGTCTTTATTTAAGTTTTGAAAACAAATAAATACTTTTAAAATTCATAAAAAAATCATAACAATAAAATGAAAAAATATGTATTAATTTTATTAATCTAAATATGATATAATTTTTCCATAAATTATTTTAGACCCCATCTATACTTTAGTGTATTTATTAAGAATTAGCGCTTTAATTTAAATTTTGTAATTTAACATCTAAAGTCATAAAAAAAATAAATAATAAAAATAAAATAAAATTACAAATAAACACTAACTAAATTTAATATTTAAAATAAATTTACATTATAAGATAATTATATGAGACTCGAGCGATATTTTGAATTGTTTATGAACAAAATTATTTATTAAAAAAATAATTTAAAATAATATAACTGTAATAATTATTTTAAATAGTGAACAAATAAAAAACAATAGCACTATTAATAAAATTTAAATTTTATTATAAAATATTAGGAGTATATATATTTAAAATTTATCAACTGCTACATAAAAAAAAATATTTTCTTATTATCAAAGCATTATCATATGAAATTATAATTTATTTAAATATTTATTATTAAATTATTAAAAATATATTTTATAATTGGCTGACACATGTCATTCAATTACAATGTAAAATATCAATTTTTTAAAGCCTCCTTTAGCTTTAGTATAATAGATTAAACAAATGACATACCTATAACATTTTATCATCCTTTAGAGCACTTATTCAACTTCTGAACATAGCAAATCGATCTTCACCATACATCAACAATTCAAGTAACTCAACTAACTCTATGTTTGATTGAATTGTTCCCTTTTCCAATTTACCACTCTTAAGATGACTTCCTTCAAACACCATTGCTCAAATACAATCAGGTTCTTGTTCTCATGGAGTATTTGTAGCTTCAGTTAAGATGTGTGTTTGAGCATGGACAGATAAGGCTTCTTCAAAACAGAGAGGTGGTGTCGAAGATTTCACCGTTCGTTTGAAAATGTGGTTATGTTCTTGTTTCAATTCGTAAATGCATTGGTCAAATCTATTTTGTCAGTGTTAAAATCTAACAAGATATAACAATTCTTCAATTACTTTAGAAAAGGTTTTTTCTTGAGTCTCTTCCATGATAAATCGGTTCAGCAACGAATGCTCTAATACCAATTCTCACAATCCTGACTTCCAGATGTAGAAATTGAATTCAAAAAGAGAAGAGAGGTCAGGTAGAAATAAAGAAAGAGAGGGGAAGAGACATAGATTTGAGGAAGAATAGAGATTATAAGAGGAGGAAATAGAGAAGAGAAATGGAGAAAAGAGTACAGAAAAAAGAATGATAATTTGGTTTAATCGATTGAATGTTTTGAAATGAAATCTCACACAT
This sequence comes from Breynia disticha f. nivosa, assembly GCA_948193385.1. Classification (NCBI taxonomy): domain Eukaryota; kingdom Viridiplantae; phylum Streptophyta; class Magnoliopsida; order Malpighiales; family Phyllanthaceae; genus Breynia; species Breynia disticha. The sequence continues at coordinate 3,377 of CANYCX011269066.1, forward strand.
ATTATGTAACCTCAACACACTAAACCAATTACAAAATTCTAATGTTCTACCCTAAGGTATGATCATCACAGGTATGTATACTGGAGTTAGGAAACAAAGACCTTTGGATCGTTCTCCATCACTTTATCTTCAAAAAGAGCTCCAATCTCCTCCAAGGTCTTGCCTTTTGTTTCTGGCAAAAACAAATAAAAGAACACAGTTCCCACAACCATAATCCCTGAAAGTACAAAAAACATTCCTCCAAATGATATCTGCTTTGAAATGCTAAGAAATGTCATTGAAAGTATCCCACTCACCAATCTGTTTACTGAAATTGCCAAGCTTGAACCTTGTGCCCTTAGCCTCATTGGAAATATCTCTGTTGAGTACACCCATGTGATTGGTCCGAGCCCTATTGAGAAGAATGAAACTGCAGCACATACTGCAACTATACACAAAGCTATTGCCCACAATGGCTTGTTTTCTGATAATTCCAGGTATTTTGAACCTGTACCAAGTGCTGCTAATGAAATAGCCATCCCTGATGAGCCTAATAATAGCAGAGGTCTCCTACCAAATCTGTCCACGAATAGAGCTGAGAGTAAAACAAATGATGTTTTCGCAATTCCCATTATTATTGTAACACTTATCAGCTGTTTTCTGTTCTGTATTCCAGCATCTTTGAACACTTCGGGGCTGTAATAAACAACTGCATCGTTTCCTGAAGCTTGCATAAAGAAGTTGACTCCAATTGCTGCAATGAGAATGCGGCGAATCGGACGAGATGGTCTGAATAATAGTTCTTTCCAAGCACCTTGTCCTCCCCAGTTGCTTGAACCTGCTGATAAGTGGGATGCATCCAAAGCAGCTTTTTTCATTTCAACGAGTCTTAATTCTGCTTCGTCAGGATTTTCTGATGTTTTTATCAAAACCTGCTTCGCTTCTCTAAACCGGCCTTTCATTACAAGCCAGCGAGGGGATTCAGGCATCATCATGACACCAACTGCAACAATAATTGCTGGAAGTCCTGCAAGTCCAAGCATTAGTCTCCAATTAATGTTATCTCGAAGTCCTGATAAAGAGTAATTAGAGATATAGCCCAGTAGGATTCCGATGTTGATGAAGACTTCAGGTAGGGAAGATAAGAAGCCTCGAGTCATTGCCGGGGAAAGTTCGGCGGTGTACACTGGAGCAATCATTAGGGAGTAACCAACACCGATTCCGGCAACCACTCTTCCAGCCATTAGGAACAAGAAGGATGGCGCAAGCCCCATCAGCAGAGCACCAATAAAGAATGTAGCTGCCGCAAGGACAATTGTATAACGTCTGCCAATGTAGTCAGATGTCCGACCAGAAGCTAGTGATCCTATTAGTGAACATACATTCAAACATCCTACTAAAATCTCAACTTGGGTTGAGTTGATCTTGAGGTTGTCCTTAATGTACAATATTGCTCCACTCATTACTCCAATGTCTGCACATAACAATGTATCAGTTATTAATAACACAAGTTGTTCTAGCTTATCTTCCTTCTTATGGGTTCTAAAACTTTCCAGCACGTCGCATAGAGGAAATTACAGAATGATAAATGCAAATGAAAATATAAAATTAGACTCACCATAGCCCAAGAGAACAGAATTAGTAGAGGCCATAATAGCACCAGAAAGAGCATATTTGTTGATACGAGCCTTTGCATTTGCTGAAACACTGGTTTGTCCTTCACATTGTGGAGTTTGAAAGTCATCGGTCTCCTTGAGCAACGTCTCTCTCCTTGTATCATTTTTCAGATGAGGTTCTGAGGGTGACGAAGATTCTGAATCAGGAACTTGGTGGTAGTAACCATGTTTCTTTGATTCTAGACCAGAACTGAATTTCATGACTGGAAGATTAAGTTAAAAAAGAAAAAAGAAAAGCTAAAACTTAGAACATATATCTAAAAGCTGCACAACCCATCACCATTTCTTCAGCATACATGTTATAATCGTGCTTAACAAACTCATGTCAGCCACGCTTCTGTACTGTGCTTTCATAAAGACAACACAACATATGGACCTACCATAACAATAATCTCCAAATATCTTTCTCAAATTGTATTTTTTTTTGTCCAACAATAGTCATCATTGAAACAGATAATCTCAAGGTGTCAAATGGAAATTATAATTTAGCGTTATAACGCCTGCAGCTGCCAGCTGGAATTGCACCTTCAAAATCTCGAGCTTTGTTTCATTTTTTGGTTAGTTAACTATAATAGGAAGGTTGATTATGGCTTTGAATACTCAAATTTGAGGTGGCCAAAACACTTTTATAGGCTGGCAAAAGGGTCAAAACTTTGAAGTTTAAAGTTACCATTATTAGTTTATCAGTACAGTTAATTACAGTCTCCATTAAACAATATGATGTGAACACAGATCTCAAGGGGAATATGCCTTGTTAGTTTATTTGTAAAGGTAGGACCAGTACATTCCAGATCCACCAAATCAAAAATATAAAACATAAATTGATTCCAAGTGTGCTGTTCTTATGATATTCCCATCTTATCCAAAAAAAATGTATAGCAGTTTGACTATTGTTGCTTGTCAAATTTTAGAAACTGAATTTATTATACTATGTAGTTTTGGTCCTTTTGGAACTATATTCATTATGATGCAACTCAAAATTAAGAGGACAATGTTGAAGAAAACTGATAGGTTTCTCTAGTGGTGGTCCTATTTGTATAATTAAACTTGTCTCTATTTTACATGTATAAAAGAAACAGGAGATTCTCCAAAAAACAGGAAAGATTTAACAGAAAAGTAGTTACACAGAGTCCATACTTTAATATGTTTGAAGCAGGAAAATTTTCTTTTCAGTAATTGAAGCATGTTTCTTGTGGTAAAACATTAGAAGGAAAGATTCAGAATGAAGAATACTCAAAAATAAAATGAAAAGATACAAATTCTTCTAAAAATCTCACGAGAAAAAGATAGAAATTCCTCTTACTTCCGGCTAAGATTTTAATAAGAGTGATCGACCAATAAATTTTATAAGGGTAGTCGGCCCATGAGGGGTGTTTGACGAACTATTAGGAATAGATCCTGTATCTTACCAATCTGACGTTAAAACTTAATATATTGAACCAACACCAATTCCAATTGTTCCTAAACAACTTCAACTCAATAATTATTTCTCTCATGTCATATACTATCTTCAGTGAATCTATAAATTTTTATACAACTTAGAATCCCTATGACAAGATCTACTGTCAATTACTGTTGCCTCTATGGTCATTCAAGATTCAGTGAATTTTTCTCACTTCTTGTTAAACAAAAATTCAGGCAAGAGGCCACGCTGTCTAGAATCAGGAAAAGTTGGATGTTTCTACATTTGAATTGTATGTATACATGGCTCTATATGGCACGTTTTAAACTAGTTCTGTTACCTTCTTTTTCTCGCATAAATATGCCATATAAACTGATGAACATATGAACTATGTCAAGATTTTTAAAACTGCTAGCTGAAGATTGTAAAACTGATGGGCATTATGTGGAGTTAGAATGTCCTTATCAATGATATTTAACTTTATTGAAGAAACTGACGGTTCAACATTGAATATTAAACGACTACTACTGTTGATGGAGAAATAGAGACAGTGATAATGAACTGAAAACAGGACAACAAAATCTCCGGCAAGCAACTGAAACATGGCTAATAAGCAAGCTATTGACAATACATACCTCAGGACCACCTCTGCGGAATCTGCGAAACACGCCACAGAAACTTCAACTAAAAGCTTTGCCTGTTTTTAATAGATTCAATCCGCGAAACAAGCGATCATGTCTGCATTGTTACAAATATCATGTCAAAAAAAATACATAGAGAATCTCTATTGTGTCAATCCAGCAATGCTCCCTAACCAAACATTACAGATTTTCGCAGAACCAGAAACTTATGCCAGAAATATCTACAATGCCTAGCTAGTTGGTTAACCTGTTTGAGTCATTGTGCATACTATGTTAAAAGATCAGAATCTCCAGAGATTACTTTCTTAATTTGATTGCATATGATATGACTGCAATATCTAAATAAAAAAAGTGGCTGAAGAATCATGTCAAACATGTATATGAAAACCTCATGGCCCATCTCTAATTTCATTTCTTTAAAGCACAATCATATTAACTGCCATGTTACACCAACCTAGAAAGGACCCAAGAAATGATTCGTTGCAAGATTACTGGATAAACAACGCTCCAAGGTACTGAATTTGAACTGTCAGCATAACAATCTTACCAGACTCTTATTGTAACACAACAATGGATCCAGCACGATAAAAACACCAAGGATTAAGAAAAAAGAAAGAGAAAGAGAGAAGGAGGTGTCACCTGTGGTTTGATGGAGGAGAAAAAGTGGGAATTCCAACCCTATTTTGGAACATTCTAAAAAGAGACGGTGAAGAGAAAAGATATACTCGAAACAGAACAAATGCCAGATGGTTTTGGCGGGTTTCATTTAGTTCTTATCTTCCCGCGCTAACAGTAAAACGCCGTAGTTTAATCCCCAGCCAATGCGGAAAAGAACTAACACATGACCTGTGTTCTCTCAACTCAACGCCTGCGCCAATACCAAACCAAACGAACTTGGAAAAAAAAACTACATAATCAAACCCTTCTGAACGCATAATCTGCATCATCTTCAACAAGCTAATAATGAAATTGGTCTTGTTTGTATGCTATAACTTTTTATTATTGAAGGTGGAAAGTTTATAAAGTTGTAATTTTTGCCTAAAATCATTTTACCACTAATATATTGAATATTTGATTCAGTAAAAGCAGGTTCCTGAATCCTATAGATAGAAAAGATAATCTTTAATATGGCTAAAACAATTTAGTTACATTTCTGGTTCGCCCAAACTGTGTAATATGTACACGAAGTCCTAAAATTTCTGAAATACTACATGTTTACATATTGATTAATGTCCAAGGCAATCTGAGATATCCAATTCACTGTGGTGCCAAAGAAGAGCTCCCAAAACCACAGATCTATTGCCAGGACTAATGAAAAAATCAGCAATGCCAGTGTTTGATATCGGTTCAGCGGCCAACCTGAAACTTCAGCTATTGTCTTCAGAATCGGAAGGGATTTACTGTTTAGATCTCGGTTCCTTATTGACCAAGCTGTTACCCATTGCACTCGAGATGGCACCAAGTCGAACTCCTCTCGTAGGCGCCTCCCCAAGTCTGGCATGTGGCCTCCGCCGTAAAGAATAGCAATACGATTGTGCCCGTCATTGATTGCTCTTGTCAGTGCTTCAACGGCAGCTCTGTTTCTTTCGCCGATGATGACCGATTTCTCCTCTACATCGGCTGTCACCTGTGAAAACCTTCATAATAATCTTTTCAAATCAATCTTCCGATACAATGTAGTTTTTGGGACAGAAAACTTGCAATGTAATAGTTGAAAGAATCATCATAGCAATTGGTAGCAACTTACTCAGACGTTAGTCTCTTAGCAAGAAAAACCTTCATTGCAGCACCGAAGTCAAGCCGAGATAAGGCTTCCAATTCTGGATATTCTGATGCCTGATTTCCCACATCACAAACACTTCCAATAATGAAAAGGCCAACAAGTGGCATAGGAACCACACGAGAAGCCCACAGCAGCTTGGATTTCCAAGGGCCAAGTTCTTCTGGAATTGAAGTCGACTGCACTATGGCTTTCGTTGATTTAATAGTCATATCTCTTGCAAAAGTGAGGAAACTCTCACCTTTTTCAAGCTGAAGAAAAACCAGAGAAAGAAAATCAGAATCAAGTGCCCATAACAAGAAGTGTACGTTAAAATGGCCTTTAAGAACCAACACCTAAAATTTCTGCATGAACTCTGGGTAGCTGGCTAAACGAATGCATCTACTTCTCGATATACTTCCAGGATACGAAAAAAGTCAAGTGTTATGATTCACCATAGTTATTTTTTCCCCAAATCAGGCCAATTTAGGAATGTTCACCCAAAGTTGTATAGATGCAAATGAAATGCATGAACCGTGCAAGACATTTTTGTATTTCTGCTCAAGTTAACGAAAAAAGGGGCTTAACTCAAGACAGTAAGCATTACCATTGACACAGATGTTTTAAATCTCGTCACAAGTCAATATCCACTAAGTTTTGGTAAGTATAATGCTTTTACTATAATACGGAAGTAGCACTGCTTTTAATTGGTTTGATGGCCAATCTAACCTGAAGTAGCTTGAAAGTCTCATAATCAAGATCTGCATGGTACCAGTTTTCAGCCTGATAATCGAGGCAGTCTAATTGGAAATCAAGAGTAAGGACTCTAGCCATCTGGCGCTGGATGCACCCGATAATGTTAAATCCTCTAGAGCGTGAGCCTTTCAGTCTCTTTGTTGCATCAGTAGTTCTTCTATTTTCTAAGCTTTCCCTGCTTGCTACCATCTCATAAAGGATGCAATCATATAATGCTAGTTCTTTCTGAAGAGTTTCAAAGTACCTGCAGCAAGAATTTCGAACAGGGAAATTGGTGACAATAGAACCACGCAGTTATCACCAAGGAATTTAGTAAAAATAAGTATAAGAATGTGTGGTTGGCTCAATCTAAACATATATCAGTACTCTCTGAAATTTGAATTGCATCTAAATGGCTGCAGTTTTGTCTATGGTTGATTGAATTGTAGATACTAGATTGTAAAAGCAGAGTGCGCTTGAGTAAAACAGAAGCAAATATCAGCATAAGTAACAAGATAATAGTAATAACAAGAAAAAAACAGATCAAAACACAAATCAATAGAAGCCAGATCATACTCTTTGTCTGCAATGTGAATGGTAGAAACCAAATCAACCTGCAAACATCAGAAAGATGCCACAATTAAACCATCAAAAGCCACAAACCAGAAAGCAATACACAAATATCACTTCAACTTAAATGATTAACTGTGTTCCTACATTTGATAAAAATATCACAGTCCCTAACATTAAACTTCCAATAAGCAAATAATCTTAAACAGAAACCAAATTAAAACATCAAAGTTCCCAACTTTTTCCTCACCTGAAGAAAGGGTTTAAGAATAGACCAAGGAAACCTCTTTCTATAACTAACAACAGCAGTCTGCAACTCTCCACTGCTCCTATCAGAGCCTTTCTTAAACCTCATGAAATCTGCAATTGAATTGTTCCCAAAAAACTGCTCAGGAGAGGAGCCATCTTCAATGGTTTGGTCATAGTTTGCTGAAAAGGCTGAGACTTTAAGAGAGCCATGAAGAGAAGCGTGTAAAGTCGTGAAATTTAGAGGATTTGATGAAAAGGGTTTTGGTTTAAAATGAGTTTTGAATTGGATAAGCCTAAGAGCAGTTGAAGTCGGAGAGAAATTGGAAAGATGGGTTGTTGTGGAAGTTGAAGGAAATGAAGAAGATGATGAGAGAATTGAGGGTGAGGTTGAGACCATGCTTGAGAGAGAGAGAGAAAAAAAATCTCTGGTTCTTGTTATTACAGTTATTCAGTTAGCTACGTTTGGTATCAACTTCAACCGTTAAAATGGGGGAAAATATGAGTTAATTGCGATAATGGTAGCTAATATTTCTCGAATGTCAATATAAAGTCCTTAAAGTAGTTTTTGTTACAAAATGGTCACTTAATTTGTAAAATATTTTAATAAAAATGGGCCACTTCAACTTTTTTAAAGAACAATAGAATGAGTCTGTAACATTACAACATGGTCATGGCACAATAGAATCATGTTCAAATTCTCATAATTCAATTAGCTTACCTCCAAGACTCATAACAAGATTTCGATCAAAAGAATTTCAGGAAGGATTGATCATCATCTTCAAGGTTTGATAAATTCCTTTGATAAAGGCTTACAAGGTCATCGACAAGTGGATACAAGTCCAGCTCATTCCCATAATTCAATTAGTTTACCTCCAAGAGTCATAACAAGATTTCTTATGGAACGGTTCTGAATTTTAAGTAATATTCATCCTGAAAACATTCCCGTTCTGTCTCATCCCATTTTGTCCCGAAGAACTGAAAAGAAAAAAATAATATGTATATATATATGTGTGTGTGTATACATACATACATACATACATAAATATGTGTATATGTGTATACATAATTTACACAACCCCAACATATAATAATTCATAGTATAAATTAACTTCTTATTAGCAAATAGTAAAGTAATTTAATCTCTACTAACTCAAGTTTAAGTACACTTTACATTATTAAGTGAAAAATTGGTAAAAAAAGGTTATAAATGAATTAAATGATTCATAATTTTTAAATATTAATAAAGATGATAGAAAAGATATTTTAAGTTTCAATTATAATAGAAAAGATGATGGCTACAAATTGTTATTATATTTGTGCCAAGTTTTTTTTTTGTTTTCCGTGTTAACTTGTCTTATTTATAACGAGTTTTTTCTATTAAATTTTATGAGAATAATATTGTCTTGTTGTTTCTTGCAAAAATTTAAGTCATTTATGAAAGATTTTCCAATATTCATCCCGTTCCGAAACCGTTTTCTTCCCGAAATCCCCAATATCCGTCCCATCTTGTTCCAAAATTTTGAGATGGGACAAAGATTTTCAACCAATGAAACGGATCTGAATCTTCAAAAATAAAATTCTCAAACCATAGAACGAGACTGAAGATTTGTGATCTCGTCCCGTCCGGTGAGTGAGCACCCTATTTGAAAGTTGAAAATGAAACAACAATGCTGGCACATGAGCAGATGAGCTGGTGCAAATAATGGAAATGTGCTGTTACCTACAACACTAATCAACCAAATCAATACAAAAGAATACATATTGCGATCACCACGAGGGCATCTCCACGTCATATCAACTCAGCACAACAGGAAGAACATCAAATGAATCTGTCACACCTACATGCTGCTTCTATTGTTTAAAGAATACAATCCTAAGCTAGTAATATGTGTTATTAAATAATCTTCCCTTGCAGTGTCAAAAATAAAACTTTCCTTGTAACTTATAGCTGCAATAATAGCTGAAGACCTGCTTTCAGATCCTCCAATGTGATTGTACTTAGTTCATCCGTGTCCATACAGTCGAAATCGAGCCTCATGTCCAAATGCTCCCTCGCATTAACTAGCATTGTATCTACTAAGCCTCCATTCGTTTCCTTACGTTGCTTTTCTGTCGTTTCGCAATCTATCAGGGCTGCGATGGCACCGATACTGCAGGAAGAATGTAGCTTGTAACCATACAACAAGCTCTCCTCATCCTGCATATTCATCTTAAGATGGGCTATACTGGCTAAATCTTGGGATGTGAAATCGTCAAAATGGAAGAACTTGGTAACTCTTCTACAGAAACCGTCATTTGAAGCTATCACGCGCTTCATTGGTTCGCTGTACCCGGCAAATATGACAACCACTTTTCCACTGTCCATAACAGACATGATCTCTTCTAAAGCTTCAATTCCATAATCCTTGTCGTCAGATTTTTGCATGGGAATCAACCTGTATGCTTCATCCACGAAAAGAATTCCTCCTTCTGCGTCTTTAATCTGCATACAGGAATTGTGAAGTAGTTTTAACATGTGATATATGTTGCATCATAACATTCCGGGAAAATTAAATATAGACCTCGGTAACTTACCTTTCTCCTTGTCTTTGGTCCTGTGTGACCAACAAATTCACCAACCAAATCTGTTCGTTGCACTTCAGTTACCCTGTCAGTTGGTAAAATTCCAACCAAATGGAGCAACCTTCCAAGTATCCTAGCAATCATAGTCTTACCTGCGGAGTACATAAACAATACCAGACCATGAATCAACCAAATGAAACATAATAAGATACATATTTGATTTCTAATATCAATTTTGACATAAAGAAAGTTCTATTCATTTGAGGGAAGTATCGGCAGGATATGTTAAAAACTTGAGAAAGTCATTGTCAAGAAACAATCTGGAAATAATAAAATACTTCCAGGGTACCAAAAGCCAGCTAGCTTCACAAAATTAGTTAAATTTTATCAGTATCACTTCATTAAACAATTACTGTATATTGCACAATATGATCACTGTCCCAAAAAATTCCAGCCAAGAAATTACCAGTCCCAGGATTGCCAAGGAAAGCCATATGTGGAGGTCTTCTTGCACCCACTTTCATTCCGAGCGCTCTGCGCTTCTCATCCAAAAGCATCCCCTTTGCCCATGTCCTAAGTTGTATCTTAAGATCATGCAACCCCACAATAGAAGATAATGCATTTTCAAGTTCTTCCATCTTAGCTTTTGTTTCGCTGCATGCAACAAGTGCCCTTCTCTTTCTCTGCTCTTCAAGATGCTTGAGTAATAGGTCCCGCAATTTCACACTCCCTGGGCCTTGAGAAAGATGATTCAAAGGAGTCATGCCCTCCTGCAAAGTTACACAAACCACCATCAGTAGGTTTCGCAAACCATTAAAATTTAAAGAATGAATACAACGTGCAGTAGACGTTACATTGTCCATAGCACTGCAATCAGCATTGTGCTCGAGCAATGTCTTGGCAGTTGAACAGTCTTCTGCTCGGATTGAGTACCAAACAGCAAGGTGTAACGGTGTCATTCCATTCTGTAGGAATAAGAAAACAATAAGAAAAAAAGATAAAGTTTGGAAAGAACTTCTGCAATTCTCAGCTTAAATATCCTTCAGACACAAAACTAGATGGTAGTTTATAAAGATGGCGTACATTTGCTTTGGCTTCAATAAAAGCACCATTAGAAAGAAGAAGCTTCGCAGCTTCATTGCAGCCATTCTTTGCCGCCATATGCAATGGTGTTTCCCCATACTGCAAAATACATCACACAA
>CANYCX011269311.1:0-10824 GCA_948193385.1 Breynia disticha f. nivosa
AGGGGGCAAAAACATTTGAGGGCACGAATGATTCAGCAGAGGCTGATGATTGGTTGAGACATACGGAGAGGATTCTGACACGTATGAGGTGTGCTCCTGAGCAAAAATTGAGGTATACCATGTCTTTGTTAGAAAAAGCAACCTGGAATTTGTGGGAATTAGTTCCTAATAGTCAGTAGGATCCTTCGGTATTGACTTGGGCAGATTTTTTGAAGAAATTCATGGGTAAGTATACTCCTCCACATTATCAGACCAAAAAGAATATAGAGTTTCTGCAGTTAAAGCAGAAAGATATGACAATTATTGAGTATAAGACAGAGTTTACTAGATTGTCTCGATATGCTCCAAAGGATGTAAATACAAATCAAAAGAGGATGGATAGTTTTGAGCAGGGTCTGAGGTATAATATTCATACTAGGATAGCAATGAAACCCCCGACTTATGAGATGTTACTTGAGACTGCCATCAGGGTTGAGGGGTTAGCAACTGAAGATGATAAGATAGAGGGAATGAAAGGAGAAAGCGATAGAAGATATCTGGGTCTAGTTCAGTTGGAGGACCCCAGAGATCATACACCCGAGGTATTAGAGGTACGGATAGTGGTAGTCGACAATCGAGAGGTAGAGTAGGAGGTGGGATGAGTCATTCCATCAGGCCTCCTACTTATCAGAGCAGAGGTACATGTACCTACACCGGCGGGAATACACGACCATTGTGTTTCACTTGTCACCAGCCAAGACATTTTTCCAAATACTGTCCAGAGAGGCGAGATCGTCCGGGAGGAGGTGTTTCGAGACAGAGTAGTGTGGATGATGCTAGGACCACAACATTGACAAGTGGTAGTAGAGGTCGAGATGGACGCGGTTCAGGGTCTACTTCTAGAGGAGGAGCAGCCTCCAAAGGTGGAGCTAGTGGGTCAGGTAGGGCACGGTTGCACTGGCACCATTAGGGTCAACACCAAAGGCTCGAGTTTATGCTATGACTAGAGACAAGGCTGCACAGGATCTGGACGTCATCCCTGGTACTATTTCTATTTTTATGTACGATACTTTAGTACTGATTGATCTGGGTTCTACTTGTTCATTCGTGAGCGAGAGTGTAGTTAAACATATAGGAGGTAGTATTGAGCAGCTGAGATATACAATTGTTGTTTCGATGCCAGCGAGAGGTACAGTGCTGGTGAGACACATTTTGCGACACTGTCAGCTGAGGATTGGCGAGTCGACTTATTTAGCCAATTTGATCGTAATGAGGATGGCCGAGTTTGGGATCATCTTGGGGATAAATTGGTTGTCTAGAAATTAGGCTATGGTTGACTGCTATTCAAAGGAAGTAGTGATTGAGGTTGAGGGTGAGAGGAGAGTATTATTAGTTGGCGAGAGGAAGGTTATTCCTCCTGCCTGATTTCAGCAGTTTTAGCTGCGAGGTTGATTTGAGATGGGTGTGATGCCTGTCTAGCTTCAGTGATTGATTTGAATCAACCGAAATTGGAGGTGCAAGATGTACAGATTGTACGAGAGTATCCTGAGGTATTTCCTAATGAGTTACCTGGATTACCACTACAACGAGAGGCTGACTTCAAGATAGAGACTATTCTAGGAGCTACTCCAGTATTTATTGCACCATATAGCATGGCAGCTGTTGAGCTATAGGAGCTGAAAAGACACCTAGAGGAGCTGTTAGAAATGGGTTTTATACGATCGAGTGTATCACCTTGAGGAGCACCAGTGTTATTCATGCGAAAGAAGGACGGTAGTATGTGATTGTGTATCGACTATAATTAGCTGAACAAGGTGACTGTGAAAAATAATTATTCGTTGCCACGGATAGATGATTTGATAGATCAGCTACGGGCAGCTACAGTGTTCTCCAAGATTGATTTAAGATCTGGTTATTGGCAGTTGAGAGTTGAGGAGGATTCAATTGCGAAGACGACATTCAGGACCCGATACAGGCATTTTGATTTCACTGTGATGCCATTTAGGTTGACGAATGTACCAGCGGTATTTATGGCCTTGATGAATATGATATTCTAGCCTTATTTAAATTAGTTTGTATTCGTATTCATTGACAATGTTCTAGTGTATTCGAGAGATAGAGAGGAGCACGGGAGACATTTACGAATCGTGCTCGAGTTGCTGAAGGCAAAAGAGATGTATGTTAAGTTCAGCAAATATGAGTTCTAGATGTCAGAGGTTGTTTTTTTAATACATGTGATATCAGCAGAGGGAGTGAAACTTGATCCTAGTAAGATAAAAGCAATTCAAGAGTGAGAAGCTCCTAAGAATGTATCTGAGGTACGGAGTTTTTTGGGTTTAGCAGAGTATTATCAGAGATTTATCGAGGATTTCTTGAGGATAGCTAGACCGATGACTTCTTTGTTGAGGAAGAATGTTCTGTTTGTCTGGAATGAGAAATACGAAGAGAGTTTTTGAGAGTTGAAGAAGAGGTTAGTAGAAGCTCCAGTTCTTATGTTACCTAGTCAGGGAAGTGGCTTTGTTGTTTATACCGATGCATCTGGAGCTGGACTAGGTGGAGTGTTGATGCAGCACAACAGAGTTATTGCGTATACTTCACGATAGTTACGACTGCACGAAGCTGATTACTTGACTCACGATTTGGAGTTAGTTGCGATCATACATTCTCTGAAGGTTTGGCGACATTACTTATACGGTGAGACTTTCTAAATTTTCACAGATCGTAAAAGTCTTAAGTATATTACGACTCAGCGAGAGCTAAACCTTACACATAGAAGGTGAATAGAGCTTCTTAATGATTATGACCGCACGATTGATTATCATCATGAAAAGGCAAATGTGTTCACCAATTCTTTGAGCAGAAAGGGAAAGGAGGATGATGATTTAGTTACTTATAGAGCAAAGTCGTTGTTTGCTTTGCGAGAGATACGAGTGCAGTTAGATTTGGTCGAGGATCAGATGTTAGCGAATATCAAATTTCAACCTCAGATGAGAGAGGTGATAGCCGCGCATCAAAATGAAGATGATCATCTAATGCAAATTAAGAAGAAAGTCAAAAGGGAAAAGTGACTACTTCACACCGACTTGACGAGAATGGTGTGTTGTATTATCGAGAGCGGTTATGTGTTACAGACATTCCTGAGTTGAAGAATGAGTTGATGATTGAAGCTCACTCTTCACCTTATTCGGTTCATCCTAGCAGTACGAAGATGTACCAAGATACGAGAGAGATGTACTAGTGGGCACATGTGAAGCGAAAGATAGCAGATTTTGTCGCTAGATGTTTATCTTGTCAGCAAATCAAGGTAGAACATCAAGCTCCAGCCAAAAAATTACGACCGTTAGGGATTCCAAAGTGCAAATGGGAGAAGATCATCATGGATTTCATTATTGGTTTACCAGGGACGTTTCGACATTATGATGCTATTTGAGTGATCGTTGACAAACTAACGAAATCAGCTCATTTCTTAGCTATCCAACAGGAGGATACGTTGGATAAGCTAGCTGGTTTGTATGTTGCCGAGATCGTTAGATTATACGGTGTTCCTATTTCGATTGTGTCTGATCATGATTGTAGTTTTACATCGTGATTCTGACGGAGTCTCCAGGATGCAATGGGTACGAGATTGAGGTTTAGTACAGCTTTCCATCCACAGACTGATGGACAGTCAAAGAGGACAATTCAGACAGTCGAGGATATGTTACGAGCCTGTATGTTAGAGTTTGGCGGTAGTTGGAACAATCATTTACCTTTGGTTGAGTTTGCATACAATAATATCTATCATTATAGTATCGGGATGACACCTTACGAGGCTTTATACGGGAGATGGTGTAAGAGTCTGGTTTATTGGGATATTGAGGGTTTGCATCAGATTGAGGGACCAGAGTTAGATCAGCAAACTCTGGCGAATGTAAACATTGTGAAAAGATGTATGCAAGTGGCCCAGGATCGTTAGAAGAGTTAATACGACCGACATCATCGAGAGATAAAGTATGCGGCTAGAGATGGGGTTTTCTTGCGAGTTTCACCCTGGAGAGGTTTTATTTGATTTGGAAGATGTGGAAAACTGAGTCCTAGGTATATCAGACCGTATGAGATTATTGAGAGTGAGACCACTGGAGTACAGATTGAGGTTACCAGACGAGTTGTCCCGATTACATGATGTGTTTCATGTTTTTATGTTGAGACAGTACCGATCAGATCCTAGTCATGTGTTAAGAGCTCCGGGGTTAGAGATATTAGAGGAGTTATCTTACGAGGAGGAGTCTATCGAGATTTTGGACTGACAGTTGAGGCAGTTACAGAATTACGAGATTCTGATGGTACTGGTGAAATGGAGTTTTCATTCACCAAAAGAAACTACCTGGGAGGTTGAGTCTGATATGAGACGACAGTATCCGTATCTGTTTCCAGATGTTGAGTCAAAGCATTGAGGTATGTTCTGATTCTGGATTTTGATGTTTGATGTTATGGTATGTTGATCTAGTTAATGATTTAGTGTTTGCAATCGCAAGTAAAGTAAAAGAATTCGAAAAGGTGTTGATTTCGATCTTTGAATGAAGGAAAAGTTTAGAAGAAGAATGGTACGATCTCAGAGTGTTGCTGTACTTATTACGGGTATGTTTCTGATTTACGGGTATATTGTTGCTGTTGTTTTGCTGCAGAATTTGAGCTTATAAGTATGGTATGTTAGGCTTAGAAATGTACCATATTTAGATTTGCTTGCGATTTGATCCTATAGAATTTTGGGGACAAAATTTCCTAAGTAGGGGAGAGTTGTAACGTCCTGAAATTTATAAGAATTTAATTATATGAAAAATAGCTTAAAACAGGATCGAATCGGATAGATTTGGGAAAATTCAAAAAACAGCAGTCAACACGAGTTGTAGCACGCCCTCGTGCTCATGACAGAGGATCAGCACGACATTGTGCCCATCTTGGAAAATTGGCACGGCCACGTGTCGAATTTGATTCAGAATAAGATCGTACATGACCGAACAATAACTCATGTTGAGATGTACGGCACGACGTGCAGCACGACCTGTCCTCGAGGTCGTGTCGACTGGGATTTTATGAACAGACCGACTGAGATGTACTGTTATATTGATTCAGAGCAAAATAGAGGAAGCAAGCATGAGATATGAAGGAAACCCTAGATTTTAGTTGAGGAACTAATTCAATCAAGAGAAACTCAAATCTTTGTGCAAATCAAGTCAAAAGTGTGAAGGTAAGCTTCTAAGCTCATTTTTTACTAGCTCTATGAAGTTCTAAGATGTAAAACTTACTGAAATATGGAGTTATGAATTGAGTATTGTATGGAATGGTGTTAGTTAGTTAGATTAGAACTACTTACACTTAACCTAATGAGTTAGATTAGGTGGATCATGAATTGAATGAAAGTAAGAGAGTTGGTTCTTATTAAAAAGCTACTGAGAAGTAAGGAAATGGAATTTGCAAGGCTGTATTTGATAGTTCAATTGATGGAAACAGTAAAAAGGATGGTATTAACAACATTTATATGTTTATTTTCATATAAGAAGATCTATACGACTTGCAAATCAAAGTTGAGCTCGACGCCGACTTCGTATATTTGTCGAGGTAAGTGAATTCGTAAGTTTCCTTACAACTAACCATGTCAAATTAAGAACCTATATGTTCTTATGAAACTTTAATGACTGGTTTATAAGCCATGAAAGTTTATTTAAAGAATTGACATGAATGCTCATATATGGGATATATTCTTATGAATAATCAATTACTTGATATGATATCTTGTTTGAGATGATTATATGAGCATGTTGATGATAAGATTATTATGGCATGATGTGATTCTTGTCTTGATAGTCATATTGCTAATATGAATGGTGCTTTGAGTGCTTTAGTATGCTCTTTTGGCCATGTTGACATATGGTTGATTATGATTGATTGGTATGCTAATTTGGTTATATGCCTTGTATGATATTCTTATGAGATTGAGATTGTTATGAAAGCATGTGATTGCTTTGTTGAGCATACTTAATTGGGATTGTGGCCATATGAATGCATTGATCATTCTGTGTTGCATTTATTGTGCGATACTGGGCCGATATCCTAGGCTGGGCCTAAGGATGATTCCGAGTTGGGCTCGGTGCCGAACTGGGTTTGATGTCAGTCTGGGACAGATGATTATTCTGGATGGACTTCTAATACCGGTCTGGGACTGAGGAAAAGAGAGAAAAAGAAGAGAAAAAGAAGAGAAAAAGAAAAGAAAAAGAAAAAGAAAAAGAAAAGAGAAATGAGAGAGATAGCCGGGTCATGTTGCATGTGAATAACATTGACATTCCTATGCATTTATTATGGCATTCATGATTAGCATTATTGAGATTTGTTATGTGATTTTTGAATGTTATTGTGATAAGAAAATGAGATCTTTGTTTAATGAATGTGTATTTGTGCTTAAAATGTTTTTGGTTGATGATATGGTTGATTATGCAAACAAGTGTGTTTTATGTGTGTTTTGGTATGGAAAACACTGTGATATGGTAAAAGTTTATGCTGGAAATGCATAATGATAAAAAGAACTTGTTTGCTGTAATTTGAGAATTTAACCGAAACATATGTACAAAACAGAAGCTCAGCACGCCCATCGTGTTGACCAACACGCCCTTGTGTTTGGAACAATTTATATAGCACGCCTCGTGCTTAAGATGAATCTAGAAAATTGTGACGAGCACGTCCTTGTGCTCTACAGGGCACGACCCTTGCCAACTGGGAAATCAGAGGTGAGCACGATTCTGTGTTCATCAAGCACGCCCCGTGCTAACTGGAAATTCCCATGCACTTCATTTAAACAGTATTCTGCGATTCACTTACTGAGTATCTTATATACTCACCCTATTTGATTGTTTTAATGATGTTCAGATCGTAGGTAGCTACTATTTGGATCAGAGTTGCGGTGATCAGTCTACTTGAGCGATATTGTCCGAGGTTGAGCTCCAGATTTTGTGTTCTTTCAGATTTTGTATTTGGATTTTGTTTTGTACATTTGTACATACATGTATATACATGTCATGTTAGGTTTTGGATTTTGTTTTCAAACCTAAACTATAGCTTACGCGGATTTATGTTTTATTGAAATAAAAGTGGGCCGAGTTTTATGAATCATCTACAAGTAAATCACCATCATATTCATCAATCACATTCGTTAAAGAATCATCACTCTTATGCTTACCCTTCATCATTTCCTGCAAACTCTTCAAGTATTACTTAAACTGAGGACAGAAAAATTGCATATGACCAATCTATTGACAGTAATGACACTCAACAGTGCTCAAGTCTCTTGGCAGAGATTTTGATCTTCCATTATGACCACCGCTCCTCATGTGATTCCTCCCTCTTTTACCGTCTCCTGTTGCTGCACACAATTGAGGGTTACTCTTGCTTTCTCTCATAAACTTGTCATTCTCTTTCAAAATAGTTAATACATCATTCAAACAAATGGTATGCTTTCCAAATAAAATCATTTGCATCAATGGTGAAAGACCTCGAACAACAATGAAGTCTATTCTTCATCCTCAATTTTCTCACCCATATTCAACAGTTGATAAAGTAAACCATTAAACTCATTTATTTGGTCAAGAATGTTACTTTCTTCATTTATACGCATTTGATACAAATCCATCTTCATACACAATTGGTTAGCAAACGGCTTACGCCCATAAGCGCTCTCCAATTTATCCCACAAAAATTTAGAAGATGTCTCCTTCAACAGAGTAATTTTAATTTGGGAGCTAGTGCTAACCTAATAGTACTGACAGCTCTCTTCTGAATTGTATCCTAATCTACATCCTTCATGTTGCTAGGTTTCTCCTCCAATAGAGCTAAATCAAGACCTTGCTGCACTAAATAATCTTGAATCGTGCTCTGCTATAGTGCGAAGTTGTCCTTTCCAACAAATAATAGAATTTCATACCTCAATGTCGAAAACGATATCCTTCTATTCTTTCTCCATTCTCCTCCCTTGAACCGAATCTGACACCACTTGTTAGGACCCAAACCTGACAAGAACACTCAGAGTAAAAATAATAGAGAAAGAAACAACAAAGAACACACAAGATGGTTTGGTCTCTCAACAATAGACCTACTCCACGATCTCTACTAAATAAAATTTATAATTTTTGGATGGACAACATTGTAGTCTCAAAATGTTACAGTTTTTGAACGGACAAAACTGTGAAAATCCTGTCACTCTCACAAAAGGCCAAAGCCTAATTTGCACCTCTCTAATGAACTAGACTAGAGTTTTGCAATACTCAACTACTAAGGCCTAAAGCCTATTTAAAAGGAAAAAATTCCTTTACACTTTGAGTTCTAACTGATGTGGGATACTTAGTCTGACTCTTAGTAAAATTAGAATTTGGGTAGTTATCCCAATAATACACACATCCTATCATATTCCTGTCCTAAATCCTTGTAGTTAAGTAAAATAAGTAAAATGATTAACATGATTAAGAAGTGATTGGTGAACTTAACAAATATAGGAGATAAAAACGTAAGTTAAATGGCAATATTGAACAAGTTAAGAGTCATACGGATTAAGGTTACGAAGAAATAAAGTTTAGAAGTGAAATCAGTGAGAAAACAAAGGAACGGCAAGGTGGGCGTGCTGGGAACACGAGGTGCGTGCTCTTAGGAAATTATATGATCACGATCATGCTCAATAATGAGGAGAAAAATGAGATTTGATGTTGACCCGGTCGTGCTGGTATCAGCACAGGCCGTGCTGAGTTGTTGAAAATTGAAAAACATTGGAAATTGAAGTAGGACATGAAAAAATAGGATTTGGCACGGGTTGTGCTGAAGTCAGCACGGTCGTGCTAGTCATCAGACTCATATTTAAGCTATTTTGAACAGAAAACAAAAGAAACATTCGAGAGAAAAAGCCAAGAACAGAGTAGAGAAAGGTTGAGAAAGAGTGGAATTGTGATTTTGAGTTAGGAATTTAGTATAGAACATCAAATTGATCGTAGAATCGAGCCACAATTGATATAGTTGCGACAGAAACTTTTGGAGTTAATGGTAATAATTTACAAAGTTTGTATATAGAGTTATTGTGAATTAAGCTTGTAAGTTAGGAATTTATTGATAATTGATGAGATAGGGAGTTAATAGAATTGAATTAGGAGCATGCATATTGATATTAGGAGGACAGGATTGGAACCAGACTAGTTCAAAATAGCGGATATCCAATTGAGTAATCTAACTCACTTAAAAATATAAGTTAATATGCATTTTACATATCTGATCATACATGATTGCTTGATATTATTTATCATTCGCAAATGAATGGTAACATATGAAATGGTATGATAAATGGAAACGAATACGTTTATATGATCGAAATGCGAGCAATTACATACGAAAATGATAAAACGAAAATGCGAACTGGTACGCGAACGTTGTTTATATCTATATTATGTATATGATTATGATTGGTGGAGATGATATGATTGGCGGTGATTGATTTGGCGGAGATTATTATATATGGTATAATCGATCATACGGAGACGGGAGTTAGGTCCATATGTATACGGAGATAGAAATTATGAAAATGAAAGGTAGGAAGACTGGAGTTAGGTATTTTATCATGAACGATTCTGTACGAATACAGGTTACACAATCCGAAAAGATACGATCGAAAAGCAAGATAAATAATTTGATAGATTTGATTTATAAATGATTATGAAATTTGGTTGGTTTTATATTTAAAAATTAAATGATTACTTGTTGAGTCTGCAACTCACCAACTACGATTGTATATTTTGTTTTCAGGATCAGGTAGTGAGTCGAGATTGTTACGAGACGTTTATAGGTGGGTCAGCTACTACTCCCATATTTTCTGTCTCTTCCCCGGATACTAGCTCGGCATCTGCATATTTGGCATTTGCATGTTATGCATTTATTTAGATATGATTTTGGTTGTTCTAATTGATACTAGATAATGTTGAGTTGATATACATATATGAGAGTTGATTGTTGTCTTCTGGAGGATCGTATAGGTTGAGGTGCATGATGATATCGATATGAGGATATATACATGTGAGAGATTATATTATTGATTATGATTGATTTACAGGATTGAAATTAGGTTGATATTGAATGTATATCAGGTTGCAATGGATATACACGAATTGTACTTAATTGTTACAGGCTTTGTGTTATACAGAACAAAGGGCGTATTAGATCAACACAAGGCCGAGCCCATGGGTGTGTTAACTAACACGATTTGTGTTCCGATTATATATCATATCGAGCTATAAACTATTATATAAGTTAGAGAAATGTTTGAGAAAAGTATGATTGAAAGTAAAATTTTTTTATATATATGTATTATATAGTTAATAGAATAGTTAATGTATGATTAACATGATAATAAGTTTAGGATGTTTGACATCCACTATAAAAAAAATGCTAAATGCATTTTTTTTGTAAATTAGACGCTAAATTTAGACACTAAAACGCTTGACTCTAAATTATTTTAGCGTCCACGTGGACACTAATGTTAACCCAGAATAAACAATAATTTAAATTAGTCATTAAATTAAAAACATAAAAGAAATTAAATTGAATATTAAAATAAAATATATATAAAATGTGAAATCGTATAATGTACATATAAATAATAAATTAATTAAGTATTAAAAAAAACTAATTGGAGAAAGATATTAATCCTCAATTAAGTACTAACTAAATTAATTATCTTTATATAAATTATAATTTACTCTCTAATTATCAAATATTACTAAAAATCCTATATAATAAAAAAATATTAGTTGCATGTGAATAAGTCATGATTCACAAAAAAAA
>CANYCX011269346.1:0-12984 GCA_948193385.1 Breynia disticha f. nivosa
TTGAAACATATGAAAAATGTGCGTGTGAGCTTTATAGATGTGAATTTGATTTGCAGGTGGATTGCAATAGGTTTTGGAATATCCATATTATAGCCGTTATATAGAAGTTTTACGTAAAGTATGGACTTGCTAATTACAGAATAAAGGGCGTATTAGCGTAACACAAAGCTTAATCCATGGATGTGTTAACTAATACGATCGGTATTCTGAGAATATAACAGAATAATAAAGTTTGGAAATATCCGACCTATTTGTATGAAGTTACTTCTCGTAACTTAAAGTTAAAGAAAATGTAATGAAAACGTTAGAGATATAAACGTTAAGAAAAGTTTTAAATTATACGTAATTAATACGATAGTTAGATTAGGATGTTTTAGGAAATGCTCCGTAGCATGGCATTGTATGTTGCATTGAGGCATTAACATACATATGCACTCATGATACATTCTTGGATTGGCATATTGATGTAAATCAAGTGAGGAAATGGTTGTGTTAAGATTTTTATATGTTTATAGAATGTTATTGGTGCTTGTATGGATATGTATGGTTTGGATAAATCCTTGTTGGAATGTGTTTAAACATAAGTTTAAATGGTTAAATGTGATGATTTGGATATAAGTTGAGTTTATATGGTTGTTGTATGTCTTGGTTGAGATAATAAGGTTGATTGGTTAAGTGTATGTTTGATAAAACTTGGGTAGAATTCAGACAGCAAACACTGATGGAATTAACGTATGCCAACATTGGACTTGGAATACGTTAATCCATGGATGGCATACGTTATTTACTTCTTGGCATACGTTATTCATATGGGCAAAATCCCAGAATAACATATGTTAAGGGACTAGTCTTGGCATGCGTTAACAACACTTGACATACGTTAATAATTCCATGGCATACGTTAATTTGAGTGTGTAAACATAAAAACATGACCGAATTACATCCAAATTGATACCTAATGTACATTAATGACTTAGGATGATTCCCTTGATGAATTAAACACTGAAGATAAATCAAATAACACTTGAATGCTTGTTGTGACATGACTTTAGGGTGCCATTAGGGAGAATAAGGCCGGGATGGCCGAAGTCTGCACCCCGGCATGTAAAGACGTTAAAGGATGCCTTACTGAGTATATAAAATATACTCACCTGTCATTGCTGGATTCTGTGCAGATCGACAGGTATCAAAGACGGGACGACGTGATCGGCGAGGCTGGCAGTGCGATACTAAAAGTCGAGCTCCTATGGTTTTGGTTGTATGGATTTACATGCATGTATACTTTATTTTTTATGGAAATTGTGTAACGGCATGTAAACTGTTTTCTTGTTTCCGCATTTACGAAAAAAATTGGTGTATGATTACTCTGATTTATATTATATCAATTATGTTCTAAAAATAAAAAAATGGTGCAAAAACTGTATTTATTCGAAAATGGATTTAAGTAAATTTTGGCGTCACAGTTTATTTATCTATCGTGTTATTATTTGTAGGTTAGATAACGTTTCTGAACAATTTAGTGGAAAAAATTAGAACAAAGCGGAGTTAAAACGGGACAAGTTTGAACAAGGAAAAATTTACACAGACAAGTTTACTATTACAGACATAATAAAAATACACGGACGGCCATATCCGTGTACTTGAATCATTTTTTGAATTGCTGGGCTGTTCACAAAACAAAAGAATTAAGGGTTTTTTTTACCCATGTAATGGACGGCCATAAGGATTTTTGGAGCAACTGTTTACCTGATTCATCAAAACCTAAGCCATCAATTTTGACTTTCTTGAATCCAATTTTGACTCTCTCACAAACCCTTCACCAACTTAAGCCATTGTTCACGTAGCCTTCACTTTAAGCCCAAACCCAACTAGATCTCAACAGAATTACCTTCATTCATTAGCCTCATTGCACGGAACCCAAAAATCGACACAGACCGCCATTCTTTTAACCAACCATCATTACACCAAAAACCCTTCAACTTTCCACCCCTAAGCATCAAACGCCACCCACCTTAATATCCCTTTTCATATTTTCCATTAAAGGCAAGGACGAAGAACACGATTTGGGATGAAGAGTGGTAGGATTAAAGAGCAGACGGATTAATTATAGTGGAATTATCATTGTTTTCTCCACAGTTAATTGGTTTTCTTTATTCCTTTTTTTCTCTTTTTGTTTAATTGTGAACTAAATTTTTAGAAACTTAGGTTGAGATGAACCATCATTTATTTAATTAGAGATTGGATTTTTAGTTTTATTGTTGAGTTATTTATTGACAGAGATTTAATTATGACTTATTTTTGCCATTGTTAATTGCTTGAACGTGTGCTTGTAATTAACATATTGATTCGTATAAGGCTAATTGAGAGATCAAAATACGATAGATCACTCATAATTAAAAGGAGTTGAATGCAAATCTAGAGATAGATCGACGTAAATCTTCCGGATTAAGGTCAAAACTTAATAGAGTAATTCATAGAACATTAATGCGTTATTAATTAATTTAATTTAGAAAGAGATTTTAGGTTGATTTAGTTAATATTATATGTTAATTACCTCAACAGAGGGATTAATATATTTTAGGAATCGCCACGGTCTACTCACAAACAAAACAATAATTCTAATTCCAATTGATAGTTAAATAACTTTGGGGATTTGAGATCTAAGTGTTGCCTTTAGTAATTGATTTAATCTCTTCTTTTTAATTTTGTTAATTTAAAATGTTTGTTTAATTTTTGGTTTAAGTAGTTTTAATTATTTTCACTCCAGATGGTAGGCTAAATAATAGTTAATAGTGAGTAGCTAGTAATCTGCCTTTATGGACACTTGGGGCTCTTAAAGCCATTTACTGCACCGATAGGTGCACTTGCCTTTTGGTAACGTAGGGTAGATGGCCATCAGCACGCGTGGTAAGGAGGGACACGCAACTGAGAGGAGAGAAAGAGAGGTGTGGCCAGAGTAGAGGTGGAGGAAAAAGGGAGACGCGTTGGTGGAGAGATGGTGGCCAGCGTGAGAGGTTACAGTGGTCGGAGGGGCAGAGAGAGCCTGCAAGAGAGAGATCTAGTAGAGAGAGGAGAATGAGGTCATGGGAGAGAGGAAACAAATGGGGCATTGACAACTGGGATTTAAAAGAAAAAAGGAAGAGTGGGATTTTAAGGTTAAATGAGTGTGGGTTCTTTTAGGTTTTCCTAAGGGTTAAGAAGAGTGTCATTTAAAATGTCTAAGATACCCATTACACCCATACTTCTATTTCTTTATCTCTAAATTCTTGTCCTTCTCATAAATCTAAAATTATTACGTATATACAAAAATCGTATACTTACCATTATTTAATTAATTTAATTTAATCTCTTCTTAATTTAATTAGTATTCATACGGAAAAAAATTCTATTTTTTTATATTCCCCATTTAAATTTTAAATTTTAAACTTTTAAATTTTTTGGGGGCGTTACACTAATTTACCCACACTCTCCTTTCTGGGTTGGACCTTCTTTTCTATACTAAGTCTATACTAAACTTAGTCTAAGAATATAGGCTAAGTAGCCTTTACAAACCAAATAAATAAAGAGCCTCAGAAGGTCTTTACAACCCAAAAATTATAGGCCCATGAATACACTAAGTAAATCATTCAACATACAATTCCTAACACCCATATGGGCCCAAAGCTCACATGATCAAACAAGATGAAATGCAACACTAAAACATGGAAAATCTGTTTTTAGTTTCTAAGCCCAAGCTGTTAAGAAAAATTGTGCCTTTCAACACCTTACGTTAACCTAGTGATGGGCTTAGGCCAAGCCCAAAATCATTCATGGAATGAATGTACTAAAACCATAAGACAACACCAATTTATTTTGTGCCAAAAATAATAATGATTCAATTTCTATTTTATATTTTACACAAATAAAAAAATAAGTATAAAACTACACGAATGCATTCAATTTTACAAAAAATTAAAATACATAAACTAAAATTTCAGTCATAAAATTTTCACCGCCCAATTTCAATTTAGTCCCTAAATTTTAACAAAATCCATTTTAGGCCATTTTAGATCCCTAAGCATTAAACTAGTCATACTAATTCATTAATTCTTTCTAAAATATCTAGTTTAGGATTTTTTGTATTTTAGGTGAAAAATTAAAATATGAACTGTAACCACAAACCCTAATTTCACGTGTTTCAAGTAATTCAGCCCTTTTTAATTTCATAAAATATGTTTTAGATATATTTGTGGCTAGCCATGTATACGATTAAAATTAACATAAAACCTTCTGTATTAAGTAAATTTAAAACCCTAACTTACTGGCCATCACATTCAGCCCCCGATTTAACTAGACTAGTTATCGATTTCACTAATTTATGCATTAATAGATTAAGATGATTACTCTGATTCCACTGTTGGCATTTCTCACACGTTCTAACAACTATGGAAGTGGAAATACAATCAAGAACACATCAAAGAAAGCCAAGATTGACACTAAAAACCAACAAACACATATACTTAATCCTACTTGATAACTAGTTAATTGAAAAATCAAAGCTTTAAAGAAAAGAACTCACTTTGATGTATCTGCTTCAAAGTCGTAGGTATATGGGCAAACACCAAGTATCTACCACCTCAGACTACTCCGAAATGACCTTTGTGACACCGTAAAAGAACCCCATATGTGATTCCTCTTTAAAATTAACACACGGATTAGCAAAAAGTGAACTAGCACAAAGATAGAATCGGTTCACCTTGTTCTTGGTCAAGCGGAAGAGAATCTTGTGAAACGGAAGGCACAACGATGATCAAACTATATCATCCGCCTCTTAATCTCACGTCAGTCTTGGACAAAACCCTAAAAATCACTCTTTTGATTTTAAATGGAAGCTCATGGCAATGAGAGATGTATGAGGGACGACTTGCTCTTTTCAGAATGGTAGGGTTTTTCTTATTTTTATCAAGAAGAGTTGTAAAGCATTAAACCTCTTAACAATCCTAGTGCCATTAGGAGTTTGTTAAGTGTTTAATTAAAATAAAATTCCTTTAAAAAATCCTCTTAATGTCGTGACTCTATTTGGATAAATTAACAAGAATTATCCTTTAATTTATCTTCACATTAATCTTGTCTTAACTTAAGACAAGCTTTGTGGAACTCAAATTTTAAAATCATGTAACCCATTTTTCTGATATAATTAATAAAAATAATTAAATAATAATCAAAAAGGAGGAGAGAGAAAACATATATATATACACTTTTAATTATCCTCGGCCCCAAACATTTTAGAATGGAAAATAAAAACACAAGCAAAAGCTGTTATAGTTTGAAAATCAAACCAAACACAGTTTGTGTATATATACATATATCTACAAAGCATATGCAAGTCAAAAACCAAAAATGAACTCTGGAGCTAGACCTATGATGTAGATTGCTCGTAGTCATCTGATCACATCAGTATCTGTCCAAATGCAGCTACCTACAATCTGCACATCATTTAAACAAACATACAAAGGTGAGTATTTAACATACTCAGTAAGTATTTTTACATAATTTAAGTAAATTATGCAATAGGACATCAATACTATTCATTCCATATAAAAAATCATCCTTTAAAATGATGTCCAGAGGAAAACCAAACAAGCACGATGTCGTGCTGTCTAAGCACGCGTGAGTGCTCATACACAATTTCCTAGAGGCACCAGGTCGTGCCAGCAAGAGCACAAGGCGTGTTGCAGTTTTGGTTTGCATAAAACTGATTCTATTTAATGCCAAATCCATGTCATATATATACATTATTGCTAGCACTTTATTCAACCTTTATGGCATCATAAATACTCAGTATTTATACTTCCATCTAGCAATAACACTCCCCCGTTTTATCCAAAATCAGCTAATAAGCCTTAAACATTCCATGCATAACCACATTCTTATTTCCAATTCTAACATTTCTTAATCAACCATTCATACAACAATAAATCATTATCATACAGATGACACAGTAATTCAATAACGTACGCAGCATCAATCTTCACATAGAGTCAACCACATAGTCGTATCAATCACCTAGTAGTAAGATCACACAGATTCTTTCCATAACATTACATTTTAATGGATGCAAATGAATATACAATGCTAATGCAATCCACACTGGATATGCCCGGGTTTTTGTCCTCTATTCCACACAGGAGAGGGGTCCTCTATAACACACAGCAGAGGATAGTCATATAGCCTGAGCACACAGCTTTGTACGTATAGCTCGTCTGACGGTGTAAAACTCATCTATGGACAGCACACAACACTTTTGTAATCCACACAGGATATCCACATAGGAATCATGTCACACAAATGCTTATGCAATATGTGAAGATACGAATGACAGTCGTATAACAACCATATAGCATAACTCACACATAGCCTGAGCACACAGCTTTGTACGTATAGCTCATCTGACGGTATAAAACGCATCTATGGACAGCACACAACACTTCTATAATCCACACAGGATATCCACAGAGGAATCGTGTCACACAAATGCCTATGTAACATGTGAATATATGAATGAAATTCGTATAATAACCACACAGCGTAACTCACACAGAAATTACAAAGTACATCCATAAAAGATCATATACAACATACCACATAGGTATGATTTATCCACATATAACATATATGATCAAAATCCACAAAGGTTACATCTTAAAGACATAGCCTTTCTACTATAATCATAAGATCATTTGACTTAGTTTTTCTTATAATTCACCCAACCACAAAGTTTCTTGGTTTAATTATATTATTACAGGTAGGAATTAATCATACGAATGTAATTAGAAAGCGTAAGAACACTTTCCTCAAAGGACATGCAAAGTCGACACTACCGACACCGCCTCATAATCAATCCACTTCTTGTACAAATCCTCTTGTGCAAAATTAATCACATATATGTTGTTAGATGCTCATATCCTTACTGATTCTAAGTATAGAATCCTTAAACACAACCTTATACCTTAAACCTTACTTCACAGAAACCTTCCATATTAAACAATTCTCCTAACTTAGCTCCATTCTCAACTTTCTTCAATTCCCAAAAACTTAAACCACTCATGAACTTCATTTATATAAGCCAATATTAATCCTACAACTTACCTTATTGACATTTTTTTTGTGAATTTGCAAGAAATTGAAGTGTTTTCCTTGTTCAAGTGACCTCCTCAGCTATGGTTTCCACGAAGGTCTTCCGTGCTGGTGTTTTGTTTTTATGAATGAAAATTAGTGAAATAGGGTTCGATTTATACCAGCTCAGCCAACACGCCCTGGACACGTCTCGTGCTCCCAAGTCGTCTTGAGTCTTTTCTATTTTCCAATTTATTTTGAAAATTCTAGAAATTCCTGATGGCACAGGTTCATGCATGGGGTCGTGCTGATGGCACAGGTTCATGCATGGGGTTGTGTTTATGGCACATGGTCGTGCTGAGCCTCTACACTGTGCATTTTTATGATTTTTCATCTGATTCGATTCTATTTTTCAGTTTTTTTTCATATAAATAAATTCCAGTTTGTTACATATCTCCCCCAGTTAGGAACGGATCAAATCACAAAGGATTTAGAATATAATACATTTTTACACATATCATATCTAAAGTCTCAATTTGCAGAAAACACAACAGCACAATATGCACAAAACCATACCCATAATCTCATAACGTACCCGTAATCAACATCACAAAGCTCCAAACTTATTGCAACATTGATCTAAGCTCTTTCTTTCAGTATCACAAATCAAATCAAATTAAGTTTTTCACTTGACTTGCAATCATAACAACAAATTAGCAACGAATATATTAACTATAACCTCTAATTTGCACAGATCGAGTCATACCTCAAGATCTCAAAGTTGAGTCTGGAAACATATAAGGATATTGTCTCCTCATATCCAACTCAACCTCCCAAGTCGGTTCTTTGGTGAATGAAAACTCCATTTAACCAAAACCATTGGAATCTCTTGATTCCAAAGCTATATCAACAGCCGATTTAAAATCTTAACCAACTTTTCCTCGTAATTCAGCTCAGATATCTCTAACTCGACACTGCTAAATGCATGACTAGGATTAGATCGGTACAGTCTTAAAATTGAAACATAAAACACATCATGTAATTGGGACAACTCTGCTGATAACCTATGTATGTAAGCCAGTGGTCCCACTCTCTCAATAATCTCATATGGTCTGATATACCTAGGACTCAACTTTACATGTCTTCCAAATTGAATCACACCTCTCCACGGTGAAATTCGTAAGAAAATCCTATCTCCAGCCACATACTCTATCTCTTCATGATGTCGGTCGTAATAACTTTTCTGACGATCCTGGGCTGCTTGCATACATCATGTCATAATGTTCACTTTATCCAAGGTTTGTTGAACCAACTCTGGTCCCTCAATCTGTCACAAACCCTCAACATCCTAGTACACTAGACACCTGCACTGTCTCCCGTATAATGCCTCATATGGTGCCATCTCGTTACTAGAATGATAGCTATTATTCTATGCAAACTTAACCAAAGGTAAATGATTGTCCCAATTACCTTCAAACTCTAAAATATATGCTCTTAGCATATCCTCTACTATCTAAATCATCCTATCTGACTGACCATCAATCTGTGAATGAAAAGTTGTGTTAAACCTCAAATGAGTACCAATCGCATCCTACAAACTCTGTCAGAATTGTGATGTAAACCTAGGATCACGATCAAACACAATCAAAGTAGAAACACCATGTAACCTGACAATCTCAGTAACATATAATCCAGCTAGCTTATCCAATGTATCATCCAGTTGGATACCTAAAAATGAGCCGATTTTGTTAGTCGATCATCAATAACCTAGATAGCATCATGATGTCGAAGCGTCCCCGATAAATCAATAATAAAATCCATGGTGATCTTCTCCCACTTCTATTTAGGAATCTTTAGTGGTCGTAACTTTCTAGCTGGAGCTCGATGTTCTGTCTTGTTCTGATGACAAGGTAGACATCTAGCAATAAACTCATCTATATCCCTCTTCAAATGTACCCACCAGTACAACTCTTTCATATCCCGATACATCTTAGTACTGCCAGGATGAACTAATAAAGGTGACGCATGTGCCTCAATCATTAACTCATTGTTCACCTCCGGAATATTAGGAACACATAATCTATCCCGATAATACAATACACATTATTATCATCAAGTCGGTGTAAAGTATATACCTTTCCTCGATCAAATTTCTTTTTGATTTGCATCAGATAATCATCTTCTTTCTGACACTCAACAATCAACTTTCACATATGAGGTCAAACTCTAATGTTTGCCAACATCTGATCCTTAATCAAATCTAACTACACTCATAAATCTTGCAAAGAAAATAAAGACTCTACTCTATAAGTAACTGAATCATCACCCCCTTTTTCTTTCCTACTCAAGGCATCAGTAACTACATTTTCCTTTTCAGTATGATACTCAATCGTGCAGTCATAATCTTTCAACAACTCTATCCAATGCCCCTGTCGAAGGTTCAGCTCTCGTTGTGTCGTAATATACTTGAGCCTCTTATGATCTATAAATATCTGAAAATTCTCCCCATATAAGTAATGATGCTAAACCTTCAAAGCATTAATGATCGCAGACAACTCTAGATCGTGTGTCGAGTAGTTAGCCTCGTGTGGTCACAACTGTCATAAAGTATATGTAATCACCCTACTGTGCTACATCAATACTCCACCTAGTCTTGCTCCAGAAGCATCTGCATCCACAACAAATCCACCTCCCTAAGAAGGTAACATCAGAACAGGAGCTTCAACTAACCTCTTTTCAATTCTGAAAAACTCTCTTCACATTTGTCATTCCACACAAACGAAGCATTCTTTCTCAACAAAGATGTCATCCGTCTAGCTATACGTGAGAAATACTTCATAAATCTCCGATAATACCCTGCTACACCCAGAAAACTACATACCTATGATACATTTTTAGGAGCTTCCCATTCTTGTACTGTTTTTATCTTACTAGGATCTAGTTTCACTCCCTCTGCTGAGATCACGTGTCCTAGAAAGATAACCTTTGACATCCAAAACTCACACTTGCTAAACTTAGCATACAACTCTTTTTCTTTTAGAAACCCCAATACAATCCAAAGATATTTATGATACTCCTCTCTATCTCTCGAATACACCAGCACATCATCAATGAACACGACAACAAACTGATCTAAATAAGGCTGGAATACCTTATTCATCAATGCCATAAATACTGCTACTGCATTCATCAACCCAAATGGCATAATAGTGAACTCGAAATGCCCGTAACGAGTTTTGAATGTTGTCTTCTCAATCGAACTATCCTCAACCCTTAGCTACCAATATCGATATCTCAAATTAATTTTGGAGAACACTGTAGCTCCCCGCAGCTGATCTATCAAGTCATTTATTCGTGGTAACAGATACTTGTTTTTCATCATCACCTTGGTCAGCTGATGATAATCAATGCATAACCGCATACTACTTTCCCTCTTATGCACAAATAACAAAGGTGCTCCCCAAGGTGACACACTCGAGCGTATAAGCCTCTTTTCTAACGACTCCTTTAGCTTTCGTTTCAATTCCTGTAGCTCAACCGCTGCCATCCTGTGTGGTACAATCGATACTGGTTATGTGCTCGATATTATCTCTATCCTGAAGTCAGCCTCTCGCTGTGGTTGCAATCCTGGTAACTTGTCAGGAAATACCTCAGGATAATAACGTACAACTTATTCATCTCACACTCTAACTTCGATTGATTCAGATCAATAACTGAAGCTAAGTAGACATCACAAACTTCTCAAATCAACCTCACAGCTACAACGGCTGAAATTAGACAAGAAGGAATGTTCTTCCTCTTGTCGGCCAATAGCACTCGTCTGTCTCCATTAACCTCTATCACAACCTCTTTCAAATAGTAGTCGAATATAACTCGATTTTTGGATAGCCAGTCCATCCCTAAGATGATCCTAAAATTGGCCATCCTCAAAATAATCAAATCAACAAATTAAGTCTACTCACCAATATGTAACTCGCAATGCCGTATAATATGTTGTACTAATTTAGTACCACCCGCTGGTATCAAAATAGCAACTGTATAACCCAACCGCTCAATTATATCTTTGATATAGTCCATGAAAGACTCACTCACAAAAGAACACGCAGAACCTGGATCAGTCAGTACTAAGGTAGTATGTGTAAAAATAGAAATAATACTAGTGATCAAATCTGGATCCTCTGCAGCCTCATCTCTAGTCATAACATATACTCTAGCATGTGGCACTGACACTGATGGTACCGTTGCCTTGTCAGATCCACCGAATGTACTTGAACCACCAGTTACACCCTAAAAGTAGAACCAGAACCCCGTCCACCTCTACCTCTACCACTTCCAGCCGATGTTGTCATCCGAGCATCACCAACACTGCTCTCTCTCGATACGCCTCCTTCTTGAGTCTCCATCCTTGTGTGCAGTCTTGGCTAAAATGTCCCTGCTTATGACATGTTTAACAAAGTCGATCATCCCTGCCAGTAACTATGTTTGTACCTCGGCCCTATGAATAGGAGGCCTGGTGGAATAGCTCCTCCCACCTGCAGCTCCTCGCTAAGACAATCTACTAACACTACCACCTGTACCCTGAGGTGGTCTAGAATTGGCCTTCTTCTGTTTCTTGCTCGCTGAACTGGAACTAACTAAAACTCGCTGTCTCTTTCCTTCCCTTTTCTCACCCTCAGCAGCTAACTCCTCTGCCCTAATAGTTGTCGAAAGTAACATCTCGTACATCCGTTGTTTCATCGCAATCCTAGTACAAACATTGTACCTGAGACCCCACTCAAATCTGTCCATCCTCTTCTGATATGTATCAACATCCTTTGAAACATAGCAAGATAACCTTGTAAACTCTGCCTCGTACTCAACAACTGTCGTCTCTTTATATTTCAGCTCCAAAAACTCTATCCTCTTTTTAGTCTGGTAATGAAGAGGAGTATATTTCTTAGTAAATCTCCTTAGAAAATCATCCCAAGTCAACTCTGAGGATCTTTCTGACTATTTGGAACTGATTCCCACCAATTCAAGGCTGTTTTCTCTAGAACAGAAGTAGTATACCTCAATTTTTGCTCTGGTGTACATCTCATACGCGTCAAAATCCTCTCCGTATGCCTGAGCATATCATTAGCCTCACCTGGATCAGTAGTACCATCAAACATCTTTGCCCCTGGTTTCTAACTTCTGCGAAATTTTTATTAGTGTTCAGGTTTTGACTACCTGTGTAACATTCTGAAAATTTTTCCGTCAATAAAATAACGAAAATTTACATTTAATTGTTAAGGACATATTTACGAAAGGTTGATTTACGATTGACGGAAGATAAAAAGTGAAAATAAATAAAAAAAAATCAGATTTTTAAAAAGTACGCGCAGTGGGACGGAACAAATGCGGTGTCGTAGCAACCACGCGTACTTTGCCCTGATCCCGCGTACTTTCTAATCTGGCAAAAAAAAATAATAGAGACATAATGATGTCCATTAAGTGTAAAGTAGATCTAAATCTCACCTTTTAAGTCCATTCCCAGTAGAAATAATTCACACCAAAAATCAGGAGAAAAGGTTGAGTTGCTGGGGAGATTCTGGAGAAAATTTGGGAGATTTTGGTGGAGAATTTCTGGAGAAAATTGGTTTGCCATTTGGAGTTAAGTTGATTTATGGTTGATTTGGGGATGATTAAAAGGGAATAATTCTGAAATTATCACAAAATATTTACACTTTGCATAAATAAATTTCAGGATAATTTCTGGGATTTTTGGAGGAATTTAAGGTGGTATTAAGTGGAAAAAAATTTGTTGGGATTTAAGGTAAGTGTACTTTCACTTACATGCCATTATATTTCTATGCTGAATATTGTTAAGTATGAAATCTGAAATTATATTGCAAAATAGTTACATGAAGA
>CANYCX011269362.1:0-14874 GCA_948193385.1 Breynia disticha f. nivosa
ACATCTCCCTTTCTCATTTTCCCTCCCCACCAAAAACACTCCCTCCACCAGCAACCTTCATGGATTTGGAGACAAGGGAGGTACAGGAATCGATTTTGGGGGATTTAATCAAGGTAAGTCCTTTCCTTTCTCTTAAATCTCGTCACTCCCCAATACCCTAGTTTCAAAACCCCGTAACTC
Source organism: Breynia disticha f. nivosa (assembly GCA_948193385.1). NCBI lineage: Eukaryota > Viridiplantae > Streptophyta > Magnoliopsida > Malpighiales > Phyllanthaceae > Breynia > Breynia disticha. The sequence continues at coordinate 181 of CANYCX011269362.1, forward strand.
TTTCGATTTAGCTTCGAATCAAGCAAATGATGGCTCTTTGGAAAGCTTAAAACCTCTACTATCCATTATTGCTTATTGTTTCTATTGAATCACTGAATAGGAACACAAAAACGTGAGAGAATGGGTTGCCCTGCTCAGTGATGATTTTGGGCATTTGAGAGGTGTTTTGTGCAAATAAGTTCCTTCTTACATTTCGACACTTGGGTAAGTTTAATTGGTGTATATTAAGAGTGTTTTAAGTATTTAATTGATTGGGTAATACCATATATGTGAGATTGAAGCATGATTAGGTGAATTTAGGTAGGTTTGAAAGAGGGATTATGATTTAAGTGAATTTGGAAGTGTTGGGAGGATGATTATCATCTAATTATACCTAAATAAAATTTGATTAAAGTATTAATGAAGGTTGGTATGCAGTGAATTACATGTGGTGGTTGAGTTAGTGGGATTTGTGAGAAGATATTAGAAGAAGAGAGGAAGGGTGAATGAGAGAGTGATTAAAAATGCATATAACAAACGCATATTATCATTTTTTGTTTTGCGAGTAATGTGGAACTTCACATGTTACTAATAGGAATTAGAGTTGCGGCAGAAAAGGTTCCCAACCGAGCCGTTAGGTGTTTCGTGCGAGGTAAGTAACACGAACGCAGCTTCCCTAATTTGCATGTTTCCTTGAATGCACGTGGCTTGTATGATGAGCATGTTGAATCAATGTGATAGGTTAATGCTTGTGTTGTGGTTGGCATGGTTTTATGGTGATGTGATCATGAGTGAGCTTGTGTTGAATGGTTGTGGTTGTTTTGAATTGATGATGAGTGAATAAATTGGCGCATTGTGATATGCTTATTGTGTGCTTTTAGTTTGTAACATAAATGTGATTGTGGAAGCCTTGAGTGTGAATTGCTAAAGGCAAGAAATGCCTAATGCTGGAATGAATGCTTATTGTGTTTGTGTTGGACATGTTGGAATGAGCATGATTGTGTTGTTACTTAGAGTTGATAAATGTTTGGAAGTTGATTTTGAAATGGTAGGTTATGAGCATGGAATGTGAGTTATAAAGCATGTGTACTTGTACAATCTTTTATGATCTTATGTGCTCTTGTATGATCTTGTATGAGTAAAATGACAAGATTGAAATGGGTGAATGTTATATGGGCATATGAATGTGGGTTAATTGATTTGAAGTGAGTACATGTCCTATTGATATGAGCTGAATTATAGTTGGCTATGCTTAATGGATTGTTGTTTAGATTTGTTGATGATTGAGGTTTGACCTCAATACTTGATCTGGGAAGCATGGCATGATTTATTTTGGATGCATGATCAATTACAGGAGATGTATACATAGCATTCATGCATCGGGGCTTTTAGTGAGCAATTTAAGTAAATTGGTAAGGGCTCTTAGTGAGCATAATGAGGGAGTGGTTATGAACAAAAAGGGTATATCACACGTCATAGGTTTAAACCTGAACACGACCTCTGAGGATATATTAACAACCTACATGGGAAAGATGGGGAATCCAGAGCACACAGGAGAAAGGTTGGGGGCACCCAGACCTCTATACAAAATTACGGGTAGTATATAACACATGCTACACCAGGGCACAGTGGTAAATACTCGGAATGCCTTAGGGTATACAAATGTGTCAGGCCAAGTGAGGGCATTAAAGGGTATACCACACATTGCAGGTTTAAACCTGAGACACGACCTCTGAGGGTATATCAACAACCTACCTGGGGTGAGACGGGGTGATCCCGAGCACACAGGAGAAAGGTTGGGGGTCACACAGACCTCTATACAAATAACGGGTAGTATCTATAACATGCTACGCCGGGGCACAGTGGAAAGACTCAGCATTTTTGATCGTGTATGAGTGTGTCTGGCCAAGTAAGGCCGAAATTAAGGCCAAGTAAGGGCATTAAAGGGTATATCACATGTCACAGGCTGGACCTAGACCTTTGAGGATATATCAACAACCTACCTGAGGCCACATGTCGTAGGCTAGACCGGACCTCTGAGGGCACAGGAGATGGGTTGGGGGTACTGGGCCTTTACATAAAATCTTGATATCCAGTTATATAACCACATCCCGGCCGATAGGGCCCGTTTTTAAACGTCTATTTTAAGGCCAAGTAAGGGCGTAAATAAGGGGGATCTTAGGTGATCATATGTAGGAGTGCATTAGATGACATGCATTCGCATTGATCATATTGCATATTATGTGTTAGCTTATGATATAAGATGCTTATGGGATTATGAAAATAGTGTGCTTGTGTATTTTGTTTGAATGTGCTTACTATAAGCTTTGGAGTATAATTGAATCACTCGTTATAATCACCTATGCAAATGTACTATGAATGTGTGAGGTTGGTGACCTTGTGTTGAGATTACAATGGCATGAGACCACTTGATTACAAATGTATGTATTTGGTGTAGACTTGTGTAAATTGTTAGGATGATGAAGAATCCTTGTTGATGCCATGATTTTAGATGCATATGTGAAATTGCTATATGCTTGTGAATGCGCACTAATCAAAACTGAATGTTGGTTGAAAAGAAATGGATCCTATATGTTTGGTATTGTGTATGTTACCATATGTTATGATGATGAACCAAGCTTGTTGATGCCATGTTATGTGTAGTGTGGTGATGTGAAGATGCCCAATTGTATACTTGGTGTTGGCTTGTGTTGAAATATTGAGAAAATGTTTGGGTATGGGAGATTTTGGGCAGACCATCGGTCACGATCATGACTGTTTCCAGTCACGATTGTGACTGGCTTTCTGAAATGGGAATTTTCACTGCTAACGTTAGTCACGAACGTGACTCCCCATAGCCACGATCGTGACTGACCTTCTGCCCAAAATGAACAACTGCCAACATTGAGCCACGTTCTTAATTTCTCCAATCACGCTCGTGGTCATGTTTCTGATCAAAGTGGCTAGGGTTTAGAACCAGTCACGAACGTGGCTGATACCAGTCATGAACATGGCTGATACCAGTCACGATCGTGGCTGATACCAGTCACGATCGTGACTGGACTTCTGGCTAAACGTGATTTCTCTTTGATTCGGTATGAAAGTGAACCACACTCGTGATTACTGGAACCACGTTCGTGGTCCATCCTCGTGATCAATGAATTACGTTCGTGATTCACCCAAGAAAGCAAGCCATTATCGACAAAATGGTAGCCACGAACGTGACTGATTCCAGTCACGACCGTGACTGCCTTTTTTCCCCATTTTATGGAAAATGTTAGGAGTCACGAACGTGATTGAGCCAATCACGAACGTGACTGCCCAGCTGCCATAATTAATTGACTATTTTCTCCTTAATTGTGTTTCTTTATGATCAAGGGTTCCGATATGTTTTAATTTGAATGCATCCTCATGAAGGTATCATGTTTCTTTCTTTCCCTTGCTTCTTTGAACAAATACCTAAACGAACTCGGTTCAATGACATTGAAATGAATGAAATGTATGTTACAAAGGAACCTAGATTGGCAAGAGTACTTATTCCATGAATGACATTGATGGTTGCTGGCCTTCTGGCCTATGAATTTGTTAAATACATATCTGATAATTTAAGGGATGGTTTGTTAAGGAAATATGAAAGGATATTTAAATATGACTTGCATCTAATGTATTCTTGGACTCACTAGTAAGACGGTTGAATTGCTTGTGTGAAGTTATAGTGATGGATTGATTTGTTTGGATAATTGTAAATTGTTAGGGAAGTTGTCTATTTCGGTAAGTGTTACTTATTGAGTTTCACAAACTCACAGTGTTTTATACCTGCCCTGTCAGCAGGGATTTGAGGGACACAACGGAGGTGTGATAGTGATCTTGCTACCAGAAGGACCGAAGAACTAAGGTGGGCCATGCACTCAAGAATATCTAAAAATGATGCCATTGCTATGTATCATGCATATATATTTATTTCGACGGGTTGTAGTAGCATTTGCGTTGAGTTGATTGTAAACATGCACTTTTCGCATTATTGCCCTATTTCTAAACCTCTTATGATGATTATTCAGACAACTGAAGGATAGTAGCATTGAATGATTTTCAACTCTTTTACTTTTAAATGGTTATTTTCAAAATAATTGATTTCCAAGTTCGGGTACCATTCGAGAAATGAGTTTAAATGAAATCGAATGGTATTTGAATTTGGGGGTCACACCAACCTCCCCTTCTTTCAAGTTTCAACTCTACCTTCTGTCATTCTTCCCATTCCCACACCCATGCCCACGCCCACGCCTACTCTGACCCCTCTTCTGCAATCCATTTCCTCCCTCCAGCCGCCACCTTCATCTCCATCCTGCCGCCCCACAGTCTCCTTCCTAAATCGCACGCCCCCTACCACACTGCACGTCCTTTGCTGCACCGTACGCCCTTGCTTTACCGCACACCCACGCCCCCTGCTGCACTGCAGCCCCCGCCACAACACACAGGACGGTACGCACCCCTGCTTCACCGCACGCCCCTGGCCCCTACAGCCCTACTGGCTTCCGCCTCCCTCTCTATTAGATTTAGTTATGTTATGTCTTAATCTTTAATTATTTTTTGTTTTTTATCATGTGATAATATGAATATGCTATAATTTGAAAGAGGATTCTGAAATTTCTTGTTGACTTGTTGTTGCTATGTAGAATGCTTGTGAGTCGTGATTTACTGCTTTGAATGTGCTACTTTGGCCTTTGGGCAATGTTGATTTAATGAGTTGTTGACCCTCTCAATGCTGCTGGATTGAAGTTTCTGATTTACTAATTTGATTAAGGTAAAGAAGAGGTTCAAATAATGAATTCTAGATGTAAATTTAATTGTTGTATAATATTTTTATGATTGTATTCTTGACTAATTGTACAAGTTCTATCTTTCAATATATAATTGTAAACATTGTACCATTTCGTTCAAAGTAAGATGAGTCAAAATAAAAATGCAATTGTCGAAAGTGTTTGTTCTTGTAATATAAGTTCTCCTATACAATTAATTATAGTTATGTTATAATTAATTGATTGTATGACTTAACTTCTTCATTTTTTTTGTTAGATGGATGAGAGTAATGATGAGATGGATGAACTCGAGGAAATGCCAATCCCAACACTGAGTTCCTCAACAAAGCTTCCCATTAAAAGAAAAGCTCAAAAGGGACGGTCAGTAGTGTGGGATCACTTCACAAAGTGTATGGGAAAAGATGGCAAGCCAATGTGCAAATGCAACTATTGTGAAAGGATTTATCATTGTCACACCAAGAAGAATTGTACTTCTACACTAAAGAATCACATGACGATATGCAAAAAATTTCCCAAGGACTTAGATGGTAATCAATCTCAACTTAACCTTCAACCTAGTAGTACTGAGGGTAGTGGTGTGCTTTCTAATTATATTTTTTATCAAGATGCTGTGAGAAAAGTTGTTGCACGCATGATTATAATTGATGAACTACCATTTAAGCATGTAGAGGGTGAAGGTTTTGTTGATATGATGGCAGTTGCATGTCCTAGATTCTGCATTCCTTCACACCAAACTTTTGCTAGAGATTGTCTTAATGTGTTTCTTAGTGAGAAAGCAAAATTAAAGAAATTTTTTAGATCTCATGTTCGTAGGATTTGCATTACTACTGATACTTGGACTTTTTTGCAAAGAGTTAATTATATGTGTGTGACTTCTCATTATATTGATGATAATTGGAATTTGAAAAAGCATATCATCAGCTTTTGTCCTATTACATGTCATCGAGGGAGAGAAATAGGCAAAAGTATAGAGCAATGTTTGATTGATTGAGGAATTTAAAAATTTATGACTCTTACTGTTGATAATGCTAGTAGTAATGATGTAGTAGTCAATTATTTAAGAGATCAAATAAAACATTGGCGTCATAACATTGCAAGTGCTAAGTATATTCACATGAGATGTGTGGCTCATATTGTTAACTTGATTTGTCAATGATGGATTGAAAGAAATTAATTCTAGCATCAGAAAGGTTAGAGCTGCTGTAACATATGTGAAACATTCACTTGCTAGATTGCAAAAATTCAAAGAATGTGTTGAAGCTGAGAGAATACAGTATAAGGGAATGTTGAGTCTTGATGTTAGCACTAGGTGGAATTCCACGTACTTGATGTTAGATGTAGCTCAAAAATTTGAAAGAGCTTTCAAGAGATTTGAAGATGTAGATCCTTATTTCAAATATGAACTTGTTGATGAGGATGCAGTTGATGGAGTGCCAGAATTTGAGGATTGGGCAAATGTTAGGACAATGGTTTTATTGTTGTCTCATTTTTATAAACTTACCGTTAAAGTTTCTGGTTCACTTTATGTCACTTCTACTTTGTTTTTCCATGAGATTAGTGTTGTTTATATGTTGTTAAAATCATGAAAAAATGGTTCCAATGAACAAGTGGCTGAGATGGCTTCAAGGATGTTAAATAAGTTCAACAAGTATTGGGGGGATGTTAACAAAATGAATAAGATCATTTATTTTGCTGTTGTTCTTAATCCTCGATACAAGTTAGAGTATGTTTAGTATTATCTTCATGAGATGTATGGAGAGAGTGAGGCTTTGAGTTTGGCAGATTCAGTGAAAAGTGAAGTGTATTCCTTGTTTAATGAGTATGCTAAGGAAAATTCATCTAGTGACAACGCAACTGGGAATCTTCGATCACGAACTGATGTGTCGATTACTGATGATGTAGGAGGGCATGCAACTGATTATAAGAATTTGATGGAGAATAAGTTTAAGTAGAAAAGTTTGGGTTTGGATTGACTTCGTCTAAAACTGAGTTGGATAAGTATTTCACAGAAGAGCAAGATGAAAACTGTGACGGCTTTGACATTTTACATTGGTGGAAGTGAATAGTCCTTGATTTCCTATTTTGTCTAGGATGGCTCGTGACATCTTGGCTATTCCAATTTCTACCGTTTCTTCTAAGTCTGCTTTTAGTACAAGTGGTCGAGTGATAGATTCATTTCGGAGTTCATTGACTCCTTAAATTGTCGAAGCCCTCATTTGTTGTTAGGATTGCATACGACGTGGAAAGGAACCAAAAAACATTGAAGAAGATTTGGAGAATCTTGAGCAAATTCAAAATGGTAATAATTTATTTTATTATAGTTTTTATTATATTTATTTAAAAATTCTAATTTAAACCTTATTATTCTTTTTTTAGCTCTTCAGAAAATAAGAATAGTGTTAGATGACAATGAAATAGAGTTAGATAGTGGCCCTACAATGTGATTTCAATGGTATATAATAAATCTTTTTTACTATTAAAATTCCTAAGTTTTATTTTGTTAGTTGATTGTTAACCCTTTTTAAAATGCTTGATATTGTTTAGCTATTGCGTAAATGTTCAAGCGTGGAGGAAGCATGAAGTACTTCAAGAATTATTGCTATTGTCTTCATGAGATTTATTGTTTTGAATTAATTGGTTTTTATCATCCACCTTCTAAACTTGCCATCTATTTTGTTGCAAACTTGCAATGGTCTTGTTTACAGGATATCTATTTACTTCTAGACATAAGAACATTGGTTGGGAACTTATATTGTTGCAAACTTGCAAACCTGCAATGGTCTTGGGAACTTATATTGTTTTGGAGTAATTGGTTTTTGTCAATTTGATGCATTCATGGCTTATTGTTGTTGCAACATGATTTCAATGCTTTCTTGTTAATTTATATTGTTGTTTTATATCTATTGCAAAGAGATCATATTTTAGATACTACATATTTTTTTTGAATTACAACAATTATAATAAGAAAAAATCATATAATGCTAAGAAAAAATCATTTGTTTTAATCTTGGATGTATGTACATTAATTCTCAAAAATTCCAAACCAAGGTAAAATTTCGATCATCGACCAAATCGAACCGAAAATTTCAGTTCAGTACGGTTCGGTTATGATGCATTGCATGGATTGGTTCGGTTTTTTCCCCAGCCAATTTTTGGTTTTCAATTTTTTCGGTTCGGTGGCCGAAACCGACCATCTGACCAAATGGACAGTCCTAGTTTGAAGAAGGCAGTGAAGTTTGAAGAAGGTAGAGCACTGCAAGTGGTTAAGTTGAAGAATTTTTTTAGATCAATTATGACTACGTCAAGTTAAAAAAAAATTCAAACCAAACTTGAACAGTTAATTATTGAGTTGGTCGGGTTGACATATTAGATGGGTTGAAAATAATTATTAATTTTAATTAAATTTTGGGTGAATTAGTTAGGCTGAGATTGTGAAATTCTCGAAAAATTACAAAAAAGAAACCAAATTAACTTTAACAATTTGAGAGAGTAATGTTAGGTAGCATTTGGTATTATTATTTGAAAAAATTATAGCAATTTTTGTTTTACAAAAGTAGTTTTAGATATTTTTTTGATAACAGTTTTAGATATTTTGTAACATCAAAAAGTTTTTTTTACTAAAAGCATTTCAAAAAACTGTTTTTTGAAAAAATCACTATTTGACTTTTTTTTTAAAAAGTAATTTTCTAATTTTAAATAAAATACTTTATTTTCTTAGAAATTTTTTTTTTCAATTCTAATTTAATTTTTATAAAATTTAATATTTTTAATATATTATTTTATGCTAAAATTTTTAATTTAAAGCATTAATTTTTATTTATAAGAATCAAATAAATATTATATAAAATATAACAAAAAATAATTTTAATATTTTCTTTTTAATTTCTATTTTCACTATTAATTTAATTTATAAAAATATTTTTTTATCAAAATTTTAAATTAATTTCACACTTAGCAGTAGTTTTGTAATGATAAACATTTACCTGATTATTCTAACAACAATTTTACAAACAATATTTTTTTTATAACAAAATAATTTTTAACAATAATCTCAAACAACCTCTTAGTTGGATTCAGCTTTTTGTGCAATACCTCGTGAAAAAAGTGTTTGGAAATGGTGGATTCTTGGGTTGAGGATAATCTCACCTCCTATTAGTAAAGATGTAGATTTGAAACTTTTTTTGGAGTGTTCGTTCATTATATAACACATATAAAATTATATAATTAAAAATTATATAATGTACAGTTATATTTTTTTATTTAAAAAAAAATTATTTTATTATGTAATAAAATATTACATAATGTTACAAATAATAATATTAATATTAGATATTGTCTTCATAAAAGAACAATGAGCGGGTAAATTTTAATATGAGGCTCCTAAGAAGGGGACTCAATGAGGCTCCTAAGAAGGGGACTCAATGAGGCCCCTTCTTCGTTTAACTGAAAATATACAGATTATGTAAAATTAAAACTGTTTTTACTGAATAAATTAAAGGCTCAGATTTATTTTTACAGAATCGAACGGCCAAGATCTATTGTCGCAATGAGTGAGTGACGTTTTTATACAACTTCACCAAAAAAATTACTGTTTGAAAATGGTAGGTATACTTGTTCACCTTTTAAGTGCCCCAATAAGCTTCACCTACCCTCGTATATTCAGTTGTTTTACATGCTTGTTTTATATCCTCCTCAAGTCGGCACATGTATCTCTCACTCACCCAAACCCACTCCATTTTCCATATTATCTCTCCAACCCATTTCTTAATTCTCACTCCTACTCCTCCTTCTCACCCATCAAACCTTCCATCTTGCTGAACTTCAACTCTGTTGTCACCAACATGGATTTGGACTTTGTACAAACTCTTGACTTTCAGCTCTTAGCCTCCCTTGCTTTGGCCTTTGTGGCTGTTCTTCTGGCTGCTGTCTTCTTCTTTCCAAAGAAGCCCAAAGGTTGCATCTTTATTCATGTCTTTGTATTTATTCTCATCTTGGTATTTTTTTAGATGTGTTGACTTTCATTGTATTGTTTGCATGTGTGTTTTCTTTATTGTGTTCGACTTCTGCTGAATATTATCGATTTCATGTTGTCTAAGCTTGATGTTGTGTGTCAGGTACTTGCTGTAATTGTCCCTTTGTTTTAATGTTTCAGTTTGTTTGTATCAATGTTCTTGTCTATGTTCAGATTTTTGTTCTATTGCTGTTGTGTGTTCTGAAAATTTGTGTGACGTATTCTCAACACTTTGGATGAATCTTGATGAGTTCATTTTGTGATTATGTTCACTATAATATTAAACTATTCCGAGAGATGTTGGTCTGTTAAATTTGAAATGGATGATTGATCTGGAAAATAAAAGTGATTTCTTTGATTGGTTGGATAATAAAAATGGTGAAAACATTGTGTTTTAGATATTGTTGGGTGTTGTAGAAACATGAATTCAATTTGGGCATTCGCACACACCGAAAAGAAGAAGAACAAGCTTTTCTTTCACTCATGTATTATAAGATAGTGTTCTATCGGATGTTCTTGAAAATGATTAATTTCCGCCCTTGAAAAACCTAATGCTAGTTATCATGTTTGTTTTTCTTTATGTGGTTACAGGTTGTCTAGACCCTGAGAATTTCAAGGAGTTTAAACTTGTGAAGCGCAACCAGCTTAGTCACAATGTGGCAAAGTTCACTTTTGAACTTCCTACGCCTACTTCAGTTTTAGGCCTCCCTATTGGACAACATATCAGTTGCAGGTTAACATTTAACATTATGCTGATTCTTTTTCCTTTTATCAACTTGACTTGATAGCATTGTGCACCGAAAAACTATAATACAAGACATGGCCCAAAACATTTGGAAGAAGTTAAGAAATGCGATGGAGTTCCGCTTTTCATTGTTCTCTCTTTTTTTTTTCTCATGGTATATTTGCTGGCTGTTTCCTTTGCACAGGGGCAAGGACAGCCAAGGTGAAGAGGTTATTAAACCTTATACCCCAACCACATTGGATTCTGATGTTGGGCATTTTGAATTAGTAGTTAAGGTAATTGTCATTATCAATTCTTTAGGTGCTTGCATTTAATTGATTCAAAGTTTGGTTACTTCTTTTCTTCTCCTTTTTAAGTGATTGATTTCTTTGGAGTTTACTGAAAATAGATGTACCCACAAGGGAGGATGTCGCATCATTTCCGTGAGATGCGTGTTGGTGATTATTTATCCGTAAAGGGACCCAAGGTAAATCTTTTCATGGCATTTAAACTTATAAATTGTGCATCGCTTATATACTTTTGTGGAATCTGTGATATAATGGGAAGTTCGGTGCATAAAATGGAAATGGATATTAAAGGGCTAATTGCACTGCTGGTTTTTCAAAAAAACTTTCCTTTACCAGGGGCGTTTTAGGTATAAACCTAATCAGTTCAGAGAAATTGGCATGCTTGCTGGAGGCTCTGGTATTACTCCAATGTTCCAAGTATGTTACCAAGTTGATTTTACCTCATATAACCTGTTGCGTTTGGTTTAGCTAGCTTGTTCTTCGATCATTTGTCTAAGGCTTATTGTATATCATGCTTTCCCAATGTTTTCACTTCAGGTTGCCCGAGCCATAATGGAGGACCCCAAAGACAAGACATTTTTGAAACTCATTTATGCCAATGTTACTAAAGAGGACATTCTTTTAAAGGTCGGTTCCAAATTTATTTCAAGTTATGTGCTGTAGAGAGTTTGGCAATGAACTGGATCAGAGTATTAACTTGTTTTATATCGTCTAATTTAAGTAAAGAAATCACATCAACTCATACTTGTTAATTTACAGTTTGAAATAGACGAGCTTTCCGCTTTGCATCCTTACCGCCTAAAGGTCTACTACGTTTTGAATCAGGTTGGTTTCCTCTTGTAATTTGAAATTTATCATCATGTTTTGTTTTGCTGCACAGTTTTGGTGATGCACGTGCAATTTCATGCAATTAATGGCATTCATTAACAAGATCTGACCTGTTAACAATGTTGTATCCCAGCCTCCTGAATTGTGGAACGGTGGTGTTGGCTTTGTGACAAAGGAAATGATCGAAGATCACTTGCCTGCACCAGCACCAGATATCCAGGTAATTCTGATTTACGCAGTGTTCTTAACGTCGGAACTTGGTTGCCTTTGTCAGTATTTCATTGATTTTCAATACTTTCAGTCTTTACATTTTCGAATACGGTAATGGTAAAGGAAAGAATGGAAGAAAAGTGCAAGATTCTTTTTTAACTTGGGAAAATGCTATTTGCAGATTCTAAGATGTGGACCACCACCCATGAACAAGGCCATGGCTGCCCACCTCGATGCCATTGGTTATACACCAGATATGCAGTTCCAGTTCTAATTGTGCACAATTTCCTCTGCATTTTATGTTATCATCTTTGATTGAAACCCATGAGCTGGGAAAAGCATGGAAATGTAAACTTGGTTTTCTTTAAACTCCAGAAAATGGAATTGCTTTGAGTAGCTTATTTTTTAAGTTTTTTAAGCTCTTCGTTACTTTCTCTTGGGAGATGAAATAATGTGTTACCTCAAGCATACTTCAATGGAATTCATTTAGTGAACTTGAAAGTTTGTGGAGTTGTGTTTCTAGTTGACATTAAAAAGTAGCAATTTCAACCGATCTCTTGTTGGTCTAAGTGGTAAAGGGCACTAAGATCACTTAAGCGAAGTCTGGGATTCGAATCCAAGCTCCGTTTGTGTATATAAAAAACTGGATTTGGAGAGGCACCGCATATCGCGCCCGACAGTCCTCGGAAGGGGAGTTAAACCGCTTACACCACACCCCTTTTTTGTTAAAAAAAAAGTAGCAATTTCTAGGGGTTGGTGTAGAGGTGGGAATTAAGACCCTTAACCGGCAGGTCGGACCGGAATCGTATCGGCCCGAACCGCCAGTTCAGTTAACCGGCCTGGCCCGGAACCTGGCCAACCCAGGGGCCGGGCGGGCTGGCTGAACCGTAAACCGCCGGGTTAACCGGTTCAACCCGACGGTTCCAACGGTTGGAACCGCCGGGTTCCAACAGCTATTTGTTTTTTTTTTAATTTTTTTTAATAATCTATAAATACCCTCATCATTCTAACCTTAATTTCACTTTCTCTTTCACACTCTCTTGCTATATTGCTATTAAAATCTCTCAAAAATATTCACAATCATCGATACGCTTATTTCGTATATTTTTTTTAAAAATGTCGAACGAGCAAAGCCAAAATATCTTCGAGGGCAGCGAATCCGAGCAAAATTTTTCTCCCACCCAAGAAACTCAAAATGAGGGGGGAGAGAAGAAAGAAATACCACCCGAGCTCTTTTTTCCGATATTTTTAGAATTCATCTTTCGAAAGAACCTAAAGAAGGTGACGCTACAAGTACTAGTCATGCCCGCATTAACTGTGGCGGTGGAACAACTTTTTAGCAAGGTAGGACATATATTGGACAAGAAGAGGTCCAAATTGAGTCCTACTTCACTCGAAGCTCAAGTGTGTGTTAACGATTGGTTTAGAGGCATAGATAGGACACAAGAGCTCCTAAGTTTGCAAATGTCTTCTTCGGATAACGATGAGGGAGAAGGAATGACCGGCACTACTAGTGCGCCATCTTCCGCGACAGATTAAATTAGTTTTACAATTTTACTTAGATTTGTATTTTTTTCATTGTTTTTGTTTTTTTTCTTCATTTATTTTATGTAACCACGGTATTCCTCCGCCATAAGTGAGGGAAATTAATAAAATATAGAGGTACCGTCCTCTTTTTTTACAAAAAAATTTAAACGAAAAATTAAAAAAAAATCGACAACCCGCCGGTTCGGGCTGGGCCCGGCGGGTCCGACCCGACCCGGACCCGTAACCGGCCCGGCCCGAACCGTCCCCTACACTGGCCGGTTATGGTTCGGGACTTTCCCGAACCGTGACCCGGCAGTTCGGGCCCGTTTAACGCCTGTAGGTTGGTGGTATGTCGGGTCTGTTCATGAAATTAGGTACGCTCTATGTGATATCAAATTAGGTGCATTCCTTGTACGTCACAACAATTGTGACAATTATTTTAATTCTAGGTAACATCTATAACATTTATATAGAACAATATATCCGATTATCAAACAAAAAAATATATAGAACAATATATCCAGTGTAAACCATTCTAGGAAGCATGCATGTAATATAAATTTAATTATTAAGTAGAATCACCATGGATCTAAACTCGCTATCAATAATCCGTCCACTACTCCAATTATGCCTCTTGTATTTTCTATTTGTAATCCTGTAACAATTGACTTAATTTTACTCATATATGAATGAGATTGTTAACATGTCATGTATATGTTAACGTCATGTATACATGTACACTTTTTTTTCTTCATTTTTTGATCATTTTCTTTCGACCATATCTCTCGATTTATAAGTCCTTTTGTTCTGAATTTTTTTTATGTTTTGTTTCTTATTGAAGACATTTAATTCTTCTATAGCTCTTTTTAATTCAGAAACTTTATTGAGCATAGTTGAAAAGTTCAGTCATAAAAATAGAGTATTTTTCTGTTCTGTTTTCTTCAAAAATTCATTTCGGGTTGAAATCATTAACTTTGATCTTTGGGATAATTTTCACTCAAAATTAGCCTAGAAAAAAGAAATAACAAGAACAAACACATATACTTCATTGATTACAATCTCACTAAGAAATCAATGCCATTCAAGAGTACTTCAAGTTAGTTATTCATATACTTGCAAACTTGATTGATTGTATTAGGTTAGAAATTTAATGTATACTAAAATATAAAAATACTTTTAGAAAGTGTATGAGCGTTAGAACTGTTCAACTAGGTTTGTTGGGTTGTTTAGGATAGATTGTATATAAAGTGAAAATTTTCACTTATCTAAAAAGTAAAAGTTTTCATTTAT
>CANYCX011269367.1:0-16893 GCA_948193385.1 Breynia disticha f. nivosa
GGGCTTTAGAACTTGAGGCAAAGTATGAGCCAATTATTGCATGCATGAAGTGTAGTAGTGGCACCTACAATCTGAGATAAAAGATTCTAAAAAACTGATCAATTAATCGAGCTCAAGACTAGTTTGCTCTTTCTGAACCAATATTGAAATTCTGGGTTTGGATTGTCAATATCAAAGTAGGTAGACATATAATAGAGCCATCAATATAGCCTAACAAATCATATGCAAAGTGGTTGGGCTAGCCCACAAACTAAAGGTAGGGAGTCTCAAAAAGACCTGGCAAACCAGCATGTCAGCCTATATGTAGAGGCCCGACCCACACATGGGCCCGCAATACTCCTTAACAAGCCCATGAGCCAGTCACCCCAACTCATCTCTTATAGTCGGCCCAGCCCCATAACTCAGGGTCTGACAACTATAGCCCGCTTGTTGGGAATAATGAGGATCAAACTCAGTTCTCCTCATTCATACCCCTTTAACATGAATTGCATGCTAACCATTAAGCCATGGCTCTGTTTTGGTATTTTAAATGTTTTTATATGTGAATATTGTTTTTGTTGTTTTTTGTGGTTTAGTTTCCTTTTTTTTATACATCTGGATGTGTTTTTGATGAATTTATGGTATCTGTTGACGTTTTTGGTAGTTATTTTGAATTTAGTAGGGGAGGGATTCATAGTTTTTTATTTTTAATTCTTTTCTTATTATAATGAGTAATTAATGGTGCATTCAATTTTAAATGAATGTATTTTTTATTCAATTAATACTGTTTGACTTTTTAAAAAAATAAGATTATGTGATTTTTGTTTATTATTGCAATCTTATTCATACTATATTGGACAAAAAAAATAATCAGATTTTAGTATTTTGAATTTTAAAATATGTCATATGTGTTATTTTTCTTATTACAGCCTCTTTCAGCAATGGGCCTCATGTGCTAAAGTTCAGCAGTTGTGCAATTTTGGCTGTAACTAAATTGGTTCAGTTTGTACACTGGTCAAAACTGATTTTAACCAATTTGTTAATAATTTAGTATAAGACACAAAATAAGACTAGATTTGGGGTCAGTTTATTGATCGAACCTATTTATTTGATCCAGTTTTGATAACAATCGCATAAGCTATTATTGGTATGCTCTGTTTTGGTATGAATGGCATTTGTAGGAGTTACTATTAGGGTCTTTGTGATTACAATTGGTTGGGGCAAGGGAAATAGTAAGCTCATATCCATTTCTACATCGGAGGCAATATGGCATGAGAGGGATAACGTCTAAATTTTGGGACATTCTACACATTTGGTATTTTATCAAAAAAAAGGAATTTTTATACAACTCATTTTCTTCGTTTGCATGCTTGAGGAACCGGATAGCTAAAGCTTAAATCTAATTAAATGGAGAAATTAATAGGACAATAATTTTTTATTATATTAATTTAATAAATTATTAAGGTAATATTATCATCTTTTTATTTATTAAATTATTTTTTTTAATTTGTTTGATTTCAGACAAAATGGTGAATCGTAATATAACTTACTTAAATAGAAAGAAAATATTAAAATTAAATTTTAGATTTTTTATATAATATTTATTTTTATTTTAAAAATAATAATATATATTTTTAATTGATTTTTTTATTATAAAAGGATGTACTAAAATATATTAAATTTTGTAAAAATAAATTAAATAAAAAAAAAATATTTTGTTAAGAAAATAAAAAATTATGATTAAAAGAAAAACTGTTTTTTGAGAAAACATATAACTTTTTCCCAAAAACAGTTTTTTCACCAAAATCACTTTTACTAAAAGCATTTTTTAGTGTTATCAAATATCTAAAACTGTTACATGAAAGAGGTGCATTTTGTGGAGGCCAAGTCGCTAAGTTCCCATTTATCTACAATTCAGCTATTCCAGAAGTTATGGCCATCAAAGAGGCTCTCGCTTGGATTAAGAGCAAAAAAGGGTGTCGTTATATTATCTAGTCCAACCAATGGAACGCGGTGGTAGCTATCAACGAACTACAGTGCTATGATTCTTACTTTGGATTATTGGTCGTTGATTGTAAGGATTTATTATCAACTTTATCAGATGCAAAAGTTATTTTTATCAGGCGATCTGCGAATCAAGTAGTCCATCAGTTTGTTAGGGCTTTTGGTTCACGTGCAGGTCTCCACATCTGAGGCTTGCTTGCTCTGACATGTATTTTGGTTGCTTTGACCGATAATTTGAATGAGTGAATCTAAGTATCATTTGTAAAAAAGACACTTAAAACTGTTTTTGGTAAACAAAAACTATTGTAACTTTTCCAAACAACAATACCAAAGAAGCTTTAAATTTATTCTGATTGTTTTATGTTTGATAACTCACATTATTATAATCTTTTAGTAAGTTTATAAGTTTCCGTGTGAGGTCTAAATACATTTGAACTCATTGCTTGTAATAGTATTATCTGTGTTTTCATTTTAAATGCGTCTAAATGTGTATGTTGTTTTTATCTTGTTTTCTTTAAGGTGTTTTTATATTTGTTTTTTTGTATAAATTATTATAAGTTATCAATGTTATATCCGTTTTTTGAATTCATTTAGAATCATTTCATGAAAGTTATAATATGTTCTAAATATGTTGTTTTGTGTTCTATTTTATGATAAATTGAGTTGCTATGAACTTTTGTAAGTTTGCAAGGTTTACTAAAAGGCTAGGATGGTCAATTATTTTGTATTATTACTACTGATTTTTTATTTTAAATGTGTTTAAATGTATATATGTTTTTGTTGTTTTTTTGGTTTAGTTTCCTTGAATTTTCTAGATCTTGATGTGTTTTTTATGTATTTATAGTATTTGCATGTGTTTTTTTATATCAAATTTATTATGGGAGAGATTCATGGTTTTTGATTTTTAATTCTTTTCTTATTTTAATGGGTAATTAATGGAGCATTTAATTTTTGAATGAATGTAGTTTTTTTATTCAATAAATATTGTTTAACATTTTTCTTAAAAGATTATTTTTTTATTGCAATTTTATTCATGCCATATTGAATAAAGAAGAAGATGACATAAATCTTTTGTGTTTTAAAATGTGTTATGTGTAATTTTTTTTAGTGGTAATTACTCACAATGTCATATTTAAAGTTTGTTTTTTAAGATAAAACAGCCTAGTTTTGTTAATTAATATTATGTCAATAGTTTAAATTCATTTTATATTTATGTCATTTTAATATTTGTATATTATGAATATAACCAAACCATATATCCTCCTTATTTGACGCTTAGATTTGAAAATAAAAGATACAGTTATAATGAAATTGTGCCCTTTCATATTCCAACCTATTCGCATTCGCATACCCATCCTTTTTTTTGTGATTGAGTATTTTTTTTGTGAACCTGATAATGTGAACTTCTATAAACCTTAGAATGTATGCTCAAATTGAGTATTTTTTTAGAACATGAACATGTGACCTCTGTGAATTTTAGAACGTTGATGTGATTGAGTATATTCTTTGTGAACTTGATCTTTGTGAACTTACTTGAACCTTAGAACATGTACTCTAATTGAGTTTTTTTTGTTTTGTAAACTTGATCATGTGAACTAATTCTATGAACCTTAAAACATGCGTTAAGTTGATTATATGTTTTGTGAACTTGAGCTTGTGAACCTTAGAACGAGTGTTTTAAATGGAGTTTTTTTTAACTTGGGCATGTAAACTTTAGAACGAGTGTGAAGTGATTGAATTTTTTTTGTGAACTTTGTGCATGTGAACATTAAAACATGTGTTTAAGTTGATTATATTTTATGTGAACTTATACATGTGAACCTATGTGAACCTTATAATGTATGATCAAATACATGTATATGTTTATGTGAACTTGATAATGTAAATCTTTGTGATCTTTGGAGAACAAAAACTTTAAGTTTTCATCTCTATCGTGAAAATTCCAGAAAATTGTGGGATTATGAAATTTTGATAGAAAATTGTCTTGAAACTGCAATCAATAAGAATAATTTCACTTGATTTCATACCTAGGTTGAAGCACACTATCTAATTACTTCAAACATAATTCTTCATCGATTTTCTTTGATTTTTCAAAAAAGTAACGTTTGGATTGCCTTTTGATTTCTGCAATTGATAATTGTGTTGATTTGGATTTTTTTTTATTTCGATTGTAGGTTTCTGAAAGTGAAAATATGTTTGGTAGGATAAATTTTGTTAGATTTTGAGAATTTGAATTGGGAGAGATTTTAGGAATGGAAATCACGCATGATCCACGCTGATTTTCAGTTAGTTATAGATTGACTATTTTTTAAGTAAAGAATGTTTGGATTGTCATATTTTTAGTTAGCAAAGTTAATGATTATTTTCTTAATATGTAAACCTTACGTATAAGATTTGTTAAATTTCCCCTTTTTTTATTATAACCTCTTTTATCAATGGGCCTCGTGTGTTCATCTTCAACAATTGTGCAATTGGTTAGGGATAGAAAAACCGAACAAGAGTAAGTTTTTATCCATACAAACTTACCTCATTTGGTTAGGGTAAATATACTAAGAAAGTACAACTTCTTAAAAAATAACAAAAATAACTTCATTTAGTTGAAAAACTAGCAATCGCGCGAGTGTTGTGTATTATGATAATAATAGTTTTGAAATATTGTATAAATTATTTTATTTGAAACTATATAAAATAAAATTATTTATTTTAAAATAATTAATAAATAAGTAAACATTATATGAAAAAAATAATTTATTACAAATATTTAATGATATTTTATAATAAATAATGATAAAAAGAATAAAATTTGAGAATGAAAAGATGGATTGATAGAGTAAAAATTGAACACTACATAAAAAGAAAATTGAATATATGAAGTTGAACTTCGATAATTAATAAAGATTCTCACTTACGTCTTTGAAGTTGAAGTTTCGTTTATCTAGCTCTACTTATAAACCCACGTCTTTCACTTACTCTCCTGCAAACCACATTTTCCATTAACATCAATTAAGATATCAAAAAATCTTTAATACTGACATAATGCAGCAAAAAACTGAATTCATCCTAGATTAATAAGTGTAATAAAAAATAGCCAGAAGTCTGTCAGCAAGTTACAACAATAAACTCACCCACGGGCACTTACAAATTCAATTTCACTATTCGGTGAATTGTAAGATGGATTAGCAAAATCGGTGGGGATGGCTTTGTATTGGATATTTATACATCGATGTTGATAATATGATTTAAAAATGAGATAGGATTAGAGTTTAATTTTGAATTTAAATTTTAAATATTCAATTAAAATTATGTATTTTAGCACAATTAAAATTGCACAGATATAAGATTTATATTTTATTTTTCAATTTAAATTTCAAATGAATTCTATTACAGTTAAAAATATGCATTCTAGCATAATTAAAATCATACAGATATAAGATTTATAGTTTAATTTTCAATTTATATTTTAAATAAATTCTAGCACAGTTAGGATTATGTGTTTTAGTACAATTAAAATTATGCAGATATAAGATTTACAGTTTAAATTTAAATTTTAAATGAATTCTAACACAGTTAGAATTATATGTTCTAATACAATTAAAATTGTATAGATTAGATGTTATTGTGCACAATTTTAATCGTACCAAAACACATAATAATAATAATAATAATAATAATAATAATAATAATAATAATAATAATAATAATATATTATTATATTATTATTATTAAAAACAAAAATTTTCCCATTTTTCTCTAATATTTTTTTTATCCATACAAAGGTTATTGAAAACATAATGCATAGAAAATTCAATAAGGTATCATATTTTGTATGTTCAATTATGGATGTTTCATATAAGTTGGATTAGATCTCAATTTTGGTTGTAATAATTTTTTGAAGTTGTATTTTTTTACAAGAACTAATTGAATGTTTTAATTCAATTTTTTT
Source organism: Breynia disticha f. nivosa (assembly GCA_948193385.1). NCBI lineage: Eukaryota > Viridiplantae > Streptophyta > Magnoliopsida > Malpighiales > Phyllanthaceae > Breynia > Breynia disticha. The sequence goes on from CANYCX011269367.1 coordinate 5,927, forward strand.
TTTCAACAAAAGCCTACTTTTTTAGGGGTGATATTGTCTTTGTTTACATAATTATTTTGTTAAAAAGTATCTTTTAAAAAATAAAATAATTATACTTGTAGGAAATTTAAAAGTCAAACAAGCAGTGTTTTGTTATATTTCTTGAAAAAACTATAATTTCTAATAAATGTGCTCGGTAAGAAGTACACTTCTCTATTTGTGCACAATAACATCTTGTCTGCACAATCTATATATTAAAAGAAAGTTGTTGACATTAATAATAAATGTTAGACACATGTCAACAAATTAGAGCATTTAGCATTAATGAGGTTAATATGTCAATTCTTTTATAATTTTCTGGTTATTTTAATTTTTTAAAATAATTTAAATATCCTTAATGATACTAATGTGTAAAATTTTGATTATATTGAATTTACTAATTAGTTTTTAATTAATTTTTAATATATTTAATAATTTTTTAATTATACTTAAATAGAGCACTTCAACTATTCTAATTCATTTTTTTTTACAAAACATATTATAAAAAATAAAATTTAATAATTTAAATAAATTTCCTAATATTTATTAAATATTTCTACTAAAAATAATTTATATTATTAAACTGTATCCAAATTTAATATCTGATGTTATTCTCAATCATTTAAATAAGAATGCCATTAATTTAAATCTTTGACTATAAATGTATAACTTTTATTAGTTATTTTTATATAAATAGACGATAGAAATATATTAACTTTAAAATTATATTCTTATTTTAATTACTTTCATTACTGATGCAATACTTTTTTTGAAACGAAATTATGCTTAATTCATATTATTTTATTTAAAGTGTACTATATGGCTCTAAGCAAACGAAATTAGAAAATTATGAAAAAAAATTCTCCTCATTTAGGTATTATTTTAGATAATTAGGATAAATTATTTTTTTTATTTTTGTTATATCTTTCTAGAAGTTATTATATATTTACTTTGACGTTTGTTGAGTAGTGTTTGATTCAACTGTATCCAAATTAAACACTCTTTTATTAAAAGATGTTGTTAGTAATCATTTAATTACTAATTATATTATTTTAAGCCCTTTATAAAAAATATAATTTGATAATTCGTAATTATTATTTATTATTTTTATGTAGATTTGAATAATATTTGGATTTTAGAGTCCCAAAAATTTAATTTTAAATATTTATGAGCATTTTAATGAGTTATGTAATTTGCAAAAAAAAAAAGAATTAGATAATATTATTTATTTTTTATTTTATTTGTCTACACTTTTGTTTATCTAAATAAACTTACTGTTTTATGATCAAATATATGTCGTTGTTTCAAGAGTTAAACAAAATTCAGCAAAAATTATAATTTGTAATGAAACTGAGAAATTAAAAAAAAATTACAAGTAATGTATTTCATAAGGAGGTTTTTAATCCATATTAATTAATTAATATTAGGCACAATTCTGTTGTATTATTTTAAGTTTTATTAAAAGAAACTCAAAACAAGTTTTATGTTGATGATCATTGCGATCAATTAACAAATAAATTTACATATAAAATGCATTACTTTCATATTATAGTTATCATGATTATCATAATATTTACATATAATCTAAAATAGCTTGAAATAAAGAGATTAATTGATGCATAAATAGTAAATTAATTAAATAACAAGACACTCATTTGTGACGATGAATATAATGTATACAATTCCGCAAAATATATTGTATGAAAAAAGATTCAAAATATTTAGTGAAGATATATTTAGTTAACAATTTTTTATTTAAAATATTTATTAATTTTTTATTATATTCTAAATTACCATTAATTTTTACTAAAATAGATACGTTCTAATTTTATTTAGTGAAAATAATTCACTTATAATATATAGCTTCGCAGCATCGCGCGGGTTAAAATGCTAGTAACTACTTAAATAAGATCAGATAATGTAATTTAAAAATAATTACAAAATAAAAAAGTGTCATAATTGTAAATTAAATCGAGTTGCCATTTTTACGAAATTTGTCAAATATCTAAAATATATGTTATTTTAGATGAACTCAAATTGAACATACCATTTTAGTCGAAAGAGTTTGAAAAGATGCTCTTTTGTATAATTATTAGGTTAAAAACTTATGCGGTTCCTGAGTAGGAAAGAGATCGGACTAACCCACAGACCAAAAGCAGGGAGATGCTTTTTGGTTAGTCTCGGTGAACCGGCAGGATATAATCTGTATGTCTCCCCTAGCGCCGCTACGGAGGATCAAACCCGCGAGGGATTTGATACCTTAACCGCTAAACGACGAGGGTAGTTTCCAACTTGTTCGGTATTGCTGTATATGAGCCAAAGTTGAAATATTTGAAAAGTCAACAAACAAATTCATGTCAATCTTGATAGAGTGCTTGTGAACAAATTGGTGAACAAAGTACTATTTCATCAATGATAATTTTTGTAGCGCAAAGTACTGCTTACAAATGCCAATGCAACAATTATTGAAGATTCAGACTTTATTTTCACCTTTAAAAGATTATTGAGATAAAAACTTTCCTGCTTTTGCTGAAATTAGTTTTCATTCTTCCATAAAAAGAAATAGTATTGAGGTTTCGTCTGTTTGTCCTTGCCGGTTATGAAATTTCTTAGAGGTTCCTGTTCAGGTATGTGCATTATCATAGCTTTGTTTTAGCAAATGTTGCTGCTGACATGTGCATAATCTCTGAAAATTGTTTGTTGTATTGATTTAGTGTCAGGGAGGTGGTTATAGAAGTAGTATAATAAGAGCTTCTCGGACAGTTGAGACACACAAGTCTGGTGATGGAAATAAAAGGCGACGAGATGAGTCGAGAGATACGAATGTAGATGAGGATGATGACGATGTGTCAGCTAGAAAAGGTGTAAAAAATGATCCATATCTTATGGATGCTGAAGAGAGACGCGAATGGAGAAGGACGATTAGAGATGTCATGAAGAAATATCCGGATATTTACGAGGAGTTTAATTCTGAAGAAAAGAGGACTAAGATGCAGAAGCTCTAATCCCCGATGATTCAACTTCTCTGGCCGGTTGATGGATTTCCAGTCTGCCTCAGCTAAGCTTTCCAGTGACTTCAATGATCTAAGACTCACTGTGCCATGCTTGTCCACAGTTAAGTATCATTTCCCTCCTGAACATTCGTCCATGTAATTTTTGAATCTGTGTCATCAGAAAGTAGTTATGAAAATCTTAAAACTTCCAAACAAACCTGCAAAGAGCATATCCCAAATGTTTCACAATTAACTATTGTAACCAGAAGCTGAACCAGAACTGGATTGCGAACCGAAATAAGAATGAACTTTGTTGATGAACCACCTTTGACATCTGGTGCTGAGTAAACACCTCTATCAGTTGCATTCACATAATCTGACTGCAATGCACCAGCAATTAGTGAGTCATCAAATGCTGTCATATGAGGGATATGCTTCACTTGCAGGACACTTGCTAATCTCACATTTTGAGCACTGCCCACAAAGTTTCTCATTTTTTAGACCATCAACACTTAAATTTATTATAACCAACACAATTAGGCTTAGAAACAAGCACTTCCTAGCTACCCATATTTTCTATCTTCATTGCCTAGTAATTCTTAGTTTCTTGTTATTTATTGAAGATAAAGACTTGGATGGTTATTTTTTAAGTTACAATCCTTGATTGTATCTAAGTTTTCTTGTTTACATTTGATGAAGAAAATTTGAGTTGTGGATCAATGTAGATATTGACCATTAATCATTTTACTTGGTATGCTCTTACATGAAAACAACTTTTTGCTCAATGTAATGCTTTTTGTATGGTAATTTTTTTTGTTTCTGTTTGTTCTATAGCTCTTGAAATTAATTTGTCATTTCAGATTCTTATGCAGCATTGTTGAGTTGTTAATTTTTGAGACGATAACACAATTTATGAGTACGAACGATACAAATTCAACTTTTGTAATGTTTATACCACAAATGATGATATTTGACAAAAATAATACGACATAATTATGACAAGTTAGAACACGAATTGATAATTCTCAAAATAATATTTTTCTGTAATTAGTGGATATGATGAGTTTTCTTCATGCTAAAAAGATGAAAGTAATAATCTAATGACCAAACTTAGCTTAGTGGTATTGTAATGTCTATAGCTCAAGGGAAGTAGATGGAGTTTTCGTAATTTGTAGTTTAATCTAAAATAATTTGAAGATTAACAATAAAGAAATGCTTAGCGTATAATCCAAGTAGACCAAGATCGCAGGATAGGTTTGTCATAAAAGCAACCTCCTAACATTATTTAATAGGTATATTTGTAGTTCATGTGTTATTTTTTATTTTTTTCGTAGTATTCTTGAGTTTTTTATGAATTAATATAACTTAGATCGTTTTTATTAATTTTGTTGACGTGCATGCAATATTTAAAAATTTAGAGAATACAAAAAATAAATTACAAATTTGTCAATAAAATTAACAAAAATTCTAACTTGAACTAATTTTATAAAGTTCAAAGACTGCAATAATTGCGTCAAATTATATGGGAACCAAAAAATACTTACATAAACATAAACATAATTACACATTCATAGACATAATTACATAAAGGGAACTCCTAACTTGATTGCATCTGTGAGGAGCTTGTAGATTACTAGTATGTAAGGTCATGCCAACAAAGCAGACCAGAAGCTGTTAAAACTCTGGAAATTATCTTAAGCGCTGAATTTAGGTTGGATGAAGCAGAGAATTACTGGTTTTATTTAGTCTATCAGCACTGAACGAAAGTAATATAAATTGAAATGAATATCGTCAATAATACAAATTGAAATGAATGTCATCAATCGACAGGAAACAAATAGTTGCAAAATGCAAATCTGCTACAATCAAAAATGGGATCTTGAACTTTGATCCACCATTAAACCCTCATCATTTGTCCAACATTACATAACAAACATAGATAAAGAAAAGTTGCAACTGCTTAGATAGAAAGAAGCCTTTCTTATTGCAGAATGCTAATTTAAGTTATTTTGCAGGGATCATCATGGCTCCCATGATTAGAAGCATTTCCTGTGAACAATTGATGGACCAGATTCATCATATTCTGCCTTAGCAATCCACATCTGCATTCAACCAAAACAGATCACATTAGATCAAAAATCAAATAGAACAAGAGGGTGCGACTTACAGATGAATTCGGACACTGTATTTCCAATTAGGCTAAGAACTGCATAGCAAGAATAAAGATAGAGCTGGCTATGTTTACCTGCTGGAAGGTGCTGAGGGATGCCAGAATGGATCCTCCTATCCATACACTGTATTTCCTTTCAGGAGGTGCCACCACCTTAATCTTCATGCTACTTGGGGCTAAGGCAGTGATCTCCTTGCTCATCCTATCAGCAATACCTGGGAACATTGTAGTACCTCCACTGAGGACAATGTTGCCATATAGATCCTTCCTAATATCGACGTCACACTTCATGATAGAATTGTAGGTGGTTTCGTGAATTCCAGCAGCTTCCATTCCAATCATGGATGGTTGGAAGAGAACTTCTGGGCAACGGAACCTTTCTGCTCCAATGGTGATAACCTGCCCGTCTGGCAGCTCATAGCTCTTCTCTACAGATGAGCTTGTCTTTGCTGTCTCCAGTTCTTGTTCATAATCAAGAGCAATGTATGCCAGCTTCTCTTTCATGTCCCTGACAATTTCCCGTTCTGCTGTGGTGGTGAAAGAGTAACCACGCTCAGTCAAGATTTTCATCAGGGCGTCGGTAAGATCACGACCTGCTAAGTCAAGACGCAGAATGGCATGTGGAAGAGCATAGCCTTCATAGATAGGAACAGTGTGGCTCACACCATCTCCAGAATCCAGCACAATACCTAAACAAAGAACATTTACCACAAATTTGATCAGTTCATAGACGATATTATCTCTCCACAATAAAATTTGATCATGGATGGATAAAGGCCTATCACTCACCAGTTGTACGACCACTGGCATAAAGAGAGAGGACAGCCTGGATCGCGACATACATAGCAGGGGTGTTGAAAGTTTCAAACATAATCTGAGTCATTTTCTCACGATTGGCTTTAGGATTGAGAGGGGCTTCGGTAAGAAGGACAGGGTGCTCTTCGGGAGCCACACGAAGCTCATTATAAAAGGTGTGATGCCAAATCTTCTCCATGTCATCCCAATTGCTAACAATACCATGCTCAATTGGGTATTTGAGAGTCAAAATACCTCTCTTTGATTGAGCCTCATCGCCAACATATGCATCTTTCTGTCCCATGCCAACCATCACCCCTGTATGACGAGGGCGACCCACAATGCTAGGGAAAACAGCTCTAGGGGCATCGTCTCCAGCAAATCCAGCCTAGAATTCATAAACAAAACCAAAATCAATATCATTTCAAACCAATTTCTCATAAGATTCAATCATAAAGTTACATTCTTGATCCTTTGCAAACACTAATTTAATGAACAACAAAAGAAATGGCTCATACCTTCACCATTCCAGTTCCATTGTCACAAACAAGAGGCTGAATGTCCTCGCCGTCTGCCATCTTCAAGTATCACAATGATCTACCAAAAAAACCATCAACATTACATTTAATAAGATGAAGTTTTCATTTACAAATCTAATTCAACATTTTCACACACCAATCCAATAGATCCAGCATTCTCACATTACAATCAACAATGCATGATCAATATAACATCAAAGATCCAATCTTTACACTTCAAAACCACCAGATCAGATAATACAACCTTCAATCACTTCATCTATCAAAACAACATCATCAAATAACAAATGTTATTCGATTCACCTCTAAAACAAAATTGACCATAACAATTATCAACACGGAAACAAAAAATGAGCTAATTCTAAAAAAAACCACAAATATAAATCCAAAAAAAAACATCAAAACACCAACCAAACTCAAAAAAGAAAATCAAATTCCAAAATTTCATAAACAACACAAGTTTATACCTTTAAACGTATAAATGAGAAAATGAAAATGAGAGAGATGTGAAATGTTTGAAAGAAAATTTCACACCTTTGTTTAAGTTATATCCGAAACTGTCTCGCGCCAGGAACAGTCTCTCCTTGTTTCTCTGAGAGAATGTATTGAAAATGGGTTTGAAATGTCTGTTAACACTACAGCTTTATAGGAGAGGTTTTCTTAATTTAAGTGGTGTGTGCGGGAGACACAACACATGGGGACGTCCTTTTACTTTACGTGTGGCCCACTTTTGGTCCTTATACTATGTTTTCTCAATCTTTTTTGTTTTCTAATGTTTAGTGTTTTGTGATTAGTCCTTTCTAACAGCAATGGACCCAATGGGGTCCCCACTATTCCCGAAAAAAATTTTTATAGCTAGGATTTTAATAGTTGTTGGTATCCCATCGGCTATCATATCGATTATAGGTTATAAACATTGATTCACAAGACTCGGTGCCTTCATTATAAAAAAATTTTGGGTCAGTTATTGCTTTTTGATTGTATTTAATGGTGTGTCTGAAAAGGTTTATAGTTTTTGTAATTAGGAATCATATAATAATTATCTCTATGTCTTGAAAAAATTATAAAATCGACACTTAGATTTTTTTTTATTAGAACTTTAGTTGTGAAAGTATTGAAATGGTTTTATTGCAATCAAGTATTTCCTAAATATTTATAAAAATAACTTATTCTTTTAAATAAAAATGCATGTAATAGTGAAAATGATTTTTTATGTGTTAATTTGTTAAATAAAACATAGTTAATTACCTTATGGTGCCAAAAAAATTGAGATTAATTATAATTACATGTTCTAGTGGTACTTTGGCTTTTATTTAAACATAAATTCAAAGTTTAAATAAATGAAAACTTTATAGTTTATTAAATGATTTAAAAAAACTTTTATCAGTCAGACTATTTGGTTCCAAACCAATAAACTAAAATGTCTCAAATCATAACCGAAACTTAACCGAATAAATCATAATTGTCCTTTAAAGTTTTGATTTATTTTTAATATTTTCATTTATCTAAAGCGATGACATTGCACTTTCGAGCATTGTTATAACAATTACAACCTATTTATTTATTTTCATTTTAACGTGTTAATTCTAATATATTTGCTTGGGTTGATTTTAGAGTCTTTGAGGTTAATGCATAATGAAATTAATTTTTTTGAAAAAAAAAACTTGAATCACTGACAATTTGTTTGTTTAAATTAGCTCTTGAAAGGTCTTAATCAAATTTTCTATTTTCCCAAAAATAAAACAAAATAAACACTAATGAAATTAAATCTCTTACCTTTTTTTTTGTATTTGACATAAAACTCCATTATTATTTTTTTAGGACGAAAATGATAAATTGATAAGTCATTCGTGTGAATTGGATAAGTCAAAGGACCACTCAATTTTGCAATAAATAAGCAAACATAAAAAAAAAAAAGCAATATCTCATCATCAATTCATTATAATAACTACCTTACAAAGAGATGCCAACAATACTACAAAATCAAATGTTTAAATCTTTATGTTATGTGTGAAATAATTGGGAAAATCGAGTTACGAAAATTTGTTAAAAATATTATTCCTTCCGTCTCATGATATACGTCATTTTGTAACATGTTTTTCCTACATTATATGTCGTTTTACGCAATCATTATAGAATTTAATACTTTGTTTCAATATTGCCGTCATTGATTTTATATTTTCAATATAAATTTAATTTAGTAATTATTTTAATGTGACAAAGTAAAATGATATAGTATTAATTATATTTTTAATCCGTGTGTAAAATCTTAAACGACACATAATACTTAGTTGATGGAGTAAAATATTTCTCTAAGCATTACTATTTGCTTGAACAACAAACTTCTAATTAATTTTTAACCCTAAAGACAAGCTTATTTGATAGAAAAAAAACTAGGGTAAACCTTCAACTAGTCAATCAAATTATCAAGATGATTGAATTATGCATTTCGTCTTAAATCTTGAACATACATCTTAAATAGTTTCCAAATTAATGATAAATCAATTAATAAAAAATCATCGAATAAAAATAAACGAGATGAACTTAATTCTCAGTATCACAATAAGAAGCAACAAAACAAGTTGCATATTTTATGAAGAAAATAGAAACATCGACAGTCTGTATGCATTTAAATTGACAGATCAATAATGTAAGTGCTTAACAAACCTATTTTGACCACTTGGTTCAAGTGCCCACGAAGCTCGAATGTAATTGACAACCCAACAACCCACAAACACTATCTTAAAAGTCAAATTATTTACCAAATCTTTCGTCCAAATTCATTTAAAGAAAAGTATTCTCAGCTGGAAATTCAACTAATGCATACCCTTTGATTATGTTTATGCTTATCAGAACCTAAACACTGCAAAAAAATTTGACCTCAAATGTAAAAAATGAAAATATACATTGAAATAGAGCAGAAAAAGCTTTTGAGTTTTGTGAATATATCAAGTAATACCAAGGAGGAATGTTTTGGTTTTATGCAGGATCAGATACACATGAGAACATTCTGTGACTCCTGAACCTGACAAGCTGCTTCTGCTGAGGTTCTCCGGCGCTTGTTCTTCGATCCACCGGCGAAAAGTCTTCAACAGATCTGTATCTTCTATGACTTGGTTTTCTGTCTGCAATGTTATCGGAAGATGGTGTCATAAACGTGTCGTTCCGTTTATCGTTCAAAAATTCAGGATTGGTGTAACTCTGAGCAACGCCAGATGAGAGGCACTCGTATTGTCGACGAGTTTGGTTCTTCTTGATTGCCTTGTACACCAAAGGAATCAGGCCTTCCATCATTACAGAACTTGAGCTGAGTTTCTTGTTTATGTCTTGGTAGCTGAAAGCTGAAGAAGGAAGCCAAGAAATGGGTTAGTATTTGAAGATTTGGTTGGTGTTTTTAGCTTAATGGGGTTGGTGGATCTGATCGTGATTTATACTTTCTGCAAACATTTTTCTTGTTTGAGAGCACAAAAAGTCTTGCACGTCAATCTATTTTATTGACTTTATATAATGCCCTATCATCCTCTAAACGACATTAAAATAAATAAATACAACAAACAAGTTCTTAAGCGAAATCATTCTTTTCTCAATCATGCTAAGAAATGAAACAAAAATTGCAGACTTAGAACATACCAGAAAGGCCAGCAACAAAGAAAAAAACTGAAGATAGGTTTAAATAAAGTTCCAGAGATTTGGCTTGCAGTTTGACACGCAAAAGAAATATAAAGGCAACGAAGTTTCGTCTGAAGAACTTCTCTTTTTCCTTAATGAACAGTCAGAAACATGCGACTGCTGACTTTTTCTTGTGTGACAGGAAGAGCACTTATGACTCGCAAAGAAAAAACAAGTAAAATTTAAAGTATTTCCCATGTCATTATTTGTTTCTGAGTTCATCACAGCTATATTCTGGAATCAAAAGTTGCTGTTGCCTGCCAAAAAAGAAGTGAAAGAAGGGCTCATTTTGGGTCCATTTTGTCAACTAAAGGGGCTGCTAACTGGTGATTACTGCACTTATTTCTCTTCATTACTACGCTAAACAGTAGATCTTAGTCAAAGATCAGTTGGTTTAACAGCCAAGTAGACTTTAAATGTTTTAAAAAACTCTAGTTTTTTCTGCCAACAAAGGGTCCTACTCGGCTAAAATCCATATTACTCAGATATTCAATTTATCAGAAAAACTATCTGCATCAGGGTTTCTCGTTCACCTAATACTCTGAGAAGGTTAGTTCCAGTGTTGTTGTAGCAAACTTGAGAATATTATCATGAAAATGTCTTCTGTAATAAGAAGTTCAATATCAATGAGAAAGTCATCATGTGAAGATCATTTAGCTATAAGTATTAAGTAGCATATAGTTTAATCATTCTCTCTGTTTCCCTTATAAGGTGTTTGCACAAAACTACACACCAAAAAAATTGTTTCTTTTTTCTACCAAACATTCATGTTTGTTTTGATTT